>CAUVYK010000292.1:2500-15000 GCA_963556175.1 Tipula confusa
AATATATAAATATATAAATATATAAATATATAAATATATAAATATATAAATATATAAATATATAAATATATAAATATATAAATATATAAATATATAAATATATAAATATATAAATATATAAATATATAAATATATAAATATATAAATATATAAATATATAAATATATAAATATATAAATATATAAATATATAAATATATAAATATATAAATATATAAATATATAAATATATAAATATATAAATATATAAATATATAAATATATAAATATATAAATATATAAATATATAAATATATAAATATATAAATATATAAATATATAAATATATAAATATATAAATATATAAATATATAAATATATAAATATATAAATATATAAATATATAAATATATAAATATATAAATATATAAATATATAAATATATAAATATATAAATATATAAATATATAAATATATAAATATATAAATATATAAATATATAAATATATAAATATATAAATATATAAATATATAAATATATAAATATATAAATATATAAATATATAAATATATAAATATATAAATATATAAATATATAAATATATAAATATATAAATATATAAATATATAAATATATAAATATATAAATATATAAATATATAAATATATAAATATATAAATATATAAATATATAAATATATAAATATATAAATATATAAATATATAAATATATAAATATATAAATATATAAATATATAAATATATAAATATATAAATATATAAATATATAAATATATAAATATATAAATATATAAATATATAAATATATAAATATATAAATATATAAATATATAAATATATAAATATATAAATATATAAATATATAAATATATAAATATATAAATATATAAATATATAAATATATAAATATATAAATATATAAATATATAAATATATAAATATATAAATATATAAATATATAAATATATAAATATATAAATATATAAATATATAAATATATAAATATATAAATATATAAATATATAAATATATAAATATATAAATATATAAATATATAAATATATAAATATATAAATATATAAATATATAAATATATAAATATATAAATATATAAATATATAAATATATAAATATATAAATATATAAATATATAAATATATAAATATATAAATATATAAATATATAAATATATAAATATATAAATATATAAATATATAAATATATAAATATATAAATATATAAATATATAAATATATAAATATATAAATATATAAATATATAAATATATAAATATATAAATATATAAATATATAAATATATAAATATATAAATATATAAATATATAAATATATAAATATATAAATATATAAATATATAAATATATAAATATATAAATATATAAATATATAAATATATAAATATATAAATATATAAATATATAAATATATAAATATATAAATATATAAATATATAAATATATAAATATATAAATATATAAATATATAAATATATAAATATATAAATATATAAATATATAAATATATAAATATATAAATATATAAATATATAAATATATAAATATATAAATATATAAATATATAAATATATAAATATATAAATATATAAATATATAAATATATAAATATATAAATATATAAATATATAAATATATAAATATATAAATATATAAATATATAAATATATAAATATATAAATATATAAATATATAAATATATAAATATATAAATATATAAATATATAAATATATAAATATATAAATATATAAATATATAAATATATAAATATATAAATATATAAATATATAAATATATAAATATATAAATATATAAATATATAAATATATAAATATATAAATATATAAATATATAAATATATAAATATATAAATATATAAATATATAAATATATAAATATATAAATATATAAATATATAAATATATAAATATATAAATATATAAATATATAAATATATAAATATATAAATATATAAATATATAAATATATAAATATATAAATATATAAATATATAAATATATAAATATATAAATATATAAATATATAAATATATAAATATATAAATATATAAATATATAAATATATAAATATATAAATATATAAATATATAAATATATAAATATATAAATATATAAATATATAAATATATAAATATATAAATATATAAATATATAAATATATAAATATATAAATATATAAATATATAAATATATAAATATATAAATATATAAATATATAAATATATAAATATATAAATATATAAATATATAAATATATAAATATATAAATATATAAATATATAAATATATAAATATATAAATATATAAATATATAAATATATAAATATATAAATATATAAATATATAAATATATAAATATATAAATATATAAATATATAAATATATAAATATATAAATATATAAATATATAAATATATAAATATATAAATATATAAATATATAAATATATAAATATATAAATATATAAATATATAAATATATAAATATATAAATATATAAATATATAAATATATAAATATATAAATATATAAATATATAAATATATAAATATATAAATATATAAATATATAAATATATAAATATATAAATATATAAATATATAAATATATAAATATATAAATATATAAATATATATATAGAATATATAGAAAATATATAGAAGAGTTAAATTACTTAAATTAAAACTTTTAGACGAATTGTATATCCAAACCAAAAAATCTAATTTGCAATTAAATATAGACAAATCTTTCACATAATGTTACATACAGTTGTTACAAATTGTGTATATATATATATAATACATAAAATAATATATAAAACTCATTTATCTTATCCTCATCTTAGTTTTTCATATTTTAGTAGATTGCTATTTGCATAGATAATTTTCATGAGATTGTTAAATAAAAAAAATAATAATAATTTATTTATGCTTTGTAAAAACACAAAAAAACTTAAATAATTTTAAAAGCACACTTAAAACTTAAAAAAAATTTAATTAAAATAGATTAAAAATTTATTTAGTAACACAACAAAAATTTAATTAAATTTTCTTTCTTGTTTTTGTATATACGAATACATAAATCAAATTGCTGAAAATAAAACCATTGGAAAAACAATCAATATTTTTTACGAATTACATTTTTTTTCTAATTAAATTAATAAAACAGAAGAAACGCATAATTTAGTAGTTTATGTGTTATTACTATTGCTCGGTTATAAAGTAGAAGAGTCAAATTAATCAATTGAATTAATACTAAATACATCATATAATCGCTGAAAATCTAACCTATATCCGAAAATACAAAAATGAAAACAAAACTATAATAATAGCACAACAATACAAAAACAAAACCACCCATTAAACAACCAAATACATCAATTATTTGCATGCAAATCTTATTTATATTCACCTAACTCGACGCAACAACTCCGAAATTATTTTAAATAAGATTTAATAAAAATACAAAAATATAACAAATGCAAAAAAATAATAATAAATAAATTTATAAATAACAATATAACACAAGGATAGTATTAATAAAATAAATACAAATTACACTCCAACCAAACACCACGAATCAAATAAATACACCGTCCTACGACAAACAACGTCATACAATCGCCTAAAAACATAACCCATATCCGCCCTCGTTGACGCAAAACTTTAAATTTTTGCAAATTAGATTTTAGAAAAAAGTATTAAACACTATAAATCAATCAAATTAACCGCTTTACGACAAACGCGTAATATAATCGCCGAAAATCCAAGTTACGCACACAATCCCTGACACAAATCTTAAAAACTAATACAATTTAGATTTAGAAAAAAAAAAAAACATTAATAAAACATTTAAACGTTCAAATTCGATAGAATTAACGTTTTTATAACAAATACACAAGCACGATTTTGAAAATCGTATTTATATTCACTTAAATAGCAATAATATTACCGAAATTAATTTTAATAATAAATTTAAACGTTCGAAATCGATCGAATTAACTGTATTATAGCAAATACACAAGCACGATTTTAAAAATCCTATTTATATTCACTTAAATAGAAATAATATTACCGAATTTAATTCAAATCAAATTTTAATAAAACATTTAAACGTTCGACTTCGATCGAATTAATTTTAACCGAAATTGATTTTACTCATAAATTTAAACGTTCTAATTCGATCGAATTAACTGTATTATAGCAAATACACAAGCACGACTTTTGAAATCCTATTTATATTCACTTTAATAGAAATAATTTTACCAAAATTGATTCAAATAAAATTTTAATAAAACATTTAAACATTCGAATTCGATTGAATTAACTGTTTTATAACAAATACACAAGCACAACTTTGAAAATCCTATTTATATTCACTTAAATAGAAATAATATTACCGAAATTAATTTAAATAAAATTTTAATAAAACATTTAAACGTTCGAACTCGATCGAATTAACTGTTTTTAAATACACAAAACAAACGGACCACACAATCCATAACGACTCACATTATCCACAACAACATAAGATAGCAGCATTTCTGCACAAGACCAACAGACTGAATACGCAGGGTTGGGCGTTTTACATGTAAAAAACTTTTTCTCCATTTTACATGTAAATAACGTAAATTACAAAAAAATGTGTATTTTACAAAAATATGTAAATTATATTTAAAAAACGAGAATCCGTCCAGAAATAATTTAAAATATTGAATAAATGATACAAACATTTGTTTATAAGAATAACTTGCATTAGAAAATCCAATTAAACATTTTATTTAAATGGTTAATCATAATTATTTTCAACTTTTAGTTATCTACATTGAGACTATAAAAATCACCTATCCTTCTACAATGCCATCTGTTTACGTCTTAAACTAGTTCTTATATTCGACAAAATAAACAACTAGTGACATAGTGCCATCTAGCTACATTTGAATAAACTAAAATAAAATATTTTTAAGAGTGCATATTTCTTTCAATATGTAGCGGAAAACTAATTGCAATTTGACGTTTAATCATAAATAAAATAATTCTCTGCAGTGAAATGAATGAAGTGAATCTATACTCGTTTGATTGGGTTTTAAATTGAAATCTTTATTAATTTCAAACAGGACAAAATCAACCAAATTATCACTACCCGTCTCACCCTCATCAAATAAATGTACGCCTGAAATTACTAGCCTTATTCTATCCATTCCATAAAATGCCTATGCATTATGCCTTTGTTGTCCAGTGTAGTAAAGAGGTAGCGAATATGATTATCGAATTTAAGCGTGAAACTGTAGTGAATTTTATTAATTCAATTTAATTTTTCATACTCTAATTACAATTAATAATTTTTCATAACCTAAGTTTGCAGCAATACCATTATACTAACCTTACCATAGAATTAATACTAGATAAATTGATTAATATATTTATAATTAAATTTGGGAAAAATATTCTTTTTGAAACCCAGCAGTTACCATTAAGGGATTCCATATGCTAACTCCTCTCACGAAAAACGAAGCGTTCATCAAATTACATTTATTGATAGCAGGTGTCAAGATTTCATTGTCAAAATATTTCTTATCATAGGAAAGATGCACTTTATTTTACATTTATACATATGTACAAATATCACAATAAATAAACACAAATACACTACACTGTAGTATTTAGTCAATTTTGCTTTAATTAAGAGATTTGGTAACAAATGGCGGTAATTGTAATGAAAAAGTTGATTTATATTTTACAGTATGTATAAAATAATCGTTTACATTTTACATACATTTTACATGTAAAAAACCCAGTAAATTACATTTTGTAATTTACACGCCCAACTGTGAATACAATACCAATGGACCAAAAAGACTATACGGTGGAACTGAATACAATTAAACAGAAGGCAAGGGCCAACGGGTTCCAACCGGCAAGGATGAACCTATTGATCAGAAAACACAATAGCAAGAAACTTAACGAACGGTTTACTTCACTGGTAGCGAACGACAACAAATACATTACATTTGACTACGACAGAAATACAGCGAATATAATCAGGAAAGTACTGGCAAATCAGGGTATATAGGCAGCATTCAAAACTAGCAACAAAATAGGACAAAAACTGAATCCACCAAGAACGTCTGCTGAAGATACGGGGGATTATAAACTATCATGTGATGACTGTGATGGATTCTATATAGGCCAAACCGGTAAATATTTCGCAACTCGGATAAATCAACATGTGAAAGAAATCGGCAAACCCAACATAGACTTAAACTACGCACAACACATGACTGATAATAACCACAAATACACAGGCATTAACGAAAATCTGAAAGTGTTGCATAAATGTAAAAAAGGCAGCATAATGACAACGCTGGAAGATTACGAAATTTGCAAAAACAGACATAGCATACCTAAAAAAGGTATATAAGAACATAGGTAAGTTAAATTCGGGTTTCAAAGTAGTACAGGCAATAATAAAAACAATAAATCGCAACACAATTTGTTTAACACAAAAATTTCAACTAAATTGATGTTTATTTCAACTAAATTGATGAAGAGAAATTTTGAATAAAATAATTCGTCTGTGTTAGTGCGTTTTATAATAATTTGTATTTGTGTTAGTAAAATAGTAACCTACAACACGCTCATCGCTAAAAAAACGATTGAAAATTTGCAACAAAAATATCTCCACTCCAACAAGTTTATAGGCAGAGAGGAAAAAAAACAAAGAAGTTACAGCAAGTAACTACAACATAGTGTAAAGAGGCTCATTAGATAGCATTAGTTGCAATGAATACAGCTTTTAATAAAGAGGACTTTGACGTACATACAAAATTTTTTGCTGTACAGCGTCGGTTAAAAATTGTATAACAACGAAACAAAATTTTAATTATAATTTACACAGTTTTATTTTTATTTTATTTACAAACTGTAAAATTACCATGGTAATATTTCTAGAATGGTCCAATAGCCATTTAATTAAGATGTAATTGCTTCACCAATCTCAAAACCTTACAATCTATTTATACGATCAACCAGTTTCTCAATCATTTTTGGTATCTTATACAGTGAAATCATCAGCTGCTTATGTTGCCGAGGAGATGTACATTATCTGTGCACTCATCCATAGTGTTGTAATTTTTAAGTTCTTGAATTCATTTAAATATAAAAGTAATCGCAATATACAATATTAATTATCTCGAAATTAAAAGTTTCGCTTAGTAAACCACAAATTTCTTACGAAACTAATCTCTAAGTGTTTAACTATAAATATTTTCTAAAAAAGTAGGTTCACAAATGAACAATTAAAATTTACATTATGATTAATTTTTAGTTTAAGTGAACTAGACTCTAACTACTAGAATGCAAATGTCTACTTGAAGTTTGCTGCGAACTTGTCTTATCCTCAATTCTCTATATAAAGATGGTTTGGTAGATTTGTAGGTAAACTACAAATTTCAGAACTTTACAATATTGTATCACTTTAACGATGTCAGTATAAATAACTGTATTGTTTCAGAGCTTAATATCTTCTTAGTGCAATATACTAAATTGATAAAGTTCTGTCGAGCTAGACAATTCAAACATATTTGAATCATATTTTGCAATAAATGGTGTAAAAGACTTCAACTTGTTTATGATTTTTAAATTTTTTGGTGTCTGACCACCTAAGTTGGGAGAATTTAGTTCATCCCGTGACACATACCGCAGTTCAGCTGCCTAATTCTATAAAAAACGAGATAAAATGCAAAAACGAAAATGTGATAAACTTTACACGATCCAACTTTACCCAATTTTTTTCACAAAACTCTTAATTTGTACTCTATAAAATAAAATAGTCAGCGGGTAAACCTTTTTGTGCTGAATATTTTTTTTCGTTGTCAAAAATCACTTTGGCGTTTATGGAAATGATTTTAGGTATAAAAATTTGAATCATATAAGTTGCGGTACAAATAAAATTATTTGTATCGGTTTTTACTAAAAGTGAGGATAAAGCACCTTTAAAAAGTAAGTACATATTATTTATATTTAGTTACAAATTTATTTTGAATAAATTAATTGAAAAATTCTGTATGTAGGGTTTCGATTCATTATATTAACTTCTTTTCAGTTATTAAGGTTTGTGTTGTAAGAATGCCAATCTTCATCCGAAACGAGTACAGCAACAAGTAAGCAATGCACTTTGTATAATTATTTTTTTTGTTCACTGAGCTCAAAGAAAAATATCGAAACACTGACATTCCCAAAAACATAAAAAACACAGATGTCCGAAAAATAACAATTATAAAAACTATTTGAAATAATGTTTATATGAATAATCTTGTTGATTACTGTTCTTTGACACTTGTCTACTATGCGGAGTAATTATATTTTAACCACATAGCGTCGAGGGAAGAATTCCACACATACAATTCGTCGGTCACTATCTATACTCATTGCAACTGCGCGATACATTCTTTAAACATCTCTGATGTTTACCATACGCGATTATATCTTCAAAATAATAAATTTTCGGTTGTCTTAAATGATGGATAGTAAGTAAATTTAATTAACGTTGAAAATTTATAAAAAAATATATGTGTAACAATAAAAAAAGTAAAAGAAAATTAAATTACAAGAAAACCCATTTTCTCCGTTTAGATTCACATTTTAATTTATTTCATTGTTTGTGTTACAAACTGAAAGGTTGTTAAAATAAAAATAAAAAATTAAATTAAAAAATTATATTTACTAAATATATATAATTTGTTAAACAAATATTTTATTCTTAGAGCAAAGAAAATATACGTGTACAAAGAAATTGTGTTAGTTTATTCCGAAATAGAATATTTTTGTATACAAGTAGATCCATACACTTCGAGATGGTAATAAAATCTAACAACATAAAACTACATAAAACATAGAATAAATAAATTAAATTACCTTTTTAACAATTTGGCTAAATGTGTATATAAATGTAAACATGTTCACATTCAACACTTATATATGATATATCCACTGGGATCCATATTGTTAATTTCGGAAAACGTAAATTGTATTTGCGCTTTCCACGATATAAATTACAAGCGAATGTTGAAAATCGTAAAATATCATTTTATGAACGTAATTTCATATCAATACCTTCGTGCTATCATTTATGTTTGTGTAACGCGAGTCTTAAGCATTATAAGAAAATGCTATTAAACTGACGCTATAACAAATGTAAAACAACAACAATTTTAAAACAGTAAAAAAATTCAATCTTATTGCTGTCCAATAAAATAACACCAAACTTTCTTTATTTACTATACGAAACAAGTAGACTTGTAAAAATGCACAGCTAAATAATAAATAAATTTGTATATTTACTTTATTCGGCAGCCAAGAATCCTGCTGAACAAATTCCCATCCCCTACATTTTCTCAACAACGTGAATCGCGAATCTTACCTAACTCTGTATACTCGTAAATAAAAGCATAAAAAATAAGAATTGTGGTGGGAAAAACAACAACAAAAACAATTAAATATAACAATGTTATTTATGATTTCATATTCGGTTATAATTGTTGTTGGTGCTGGTGCTGGAAAAATATTTAATTTTCTCAAAACTTCTTTACTATTTATTATTTGTTTATTTAGGGAACGTTTATTAATATACTTAAATAAGCCCAGATAACATATTTATATATTTGATTAAATTGAAATATGTATTTGTTTTAAAAGTTATAATTTCATAAATAAGCTCCTTATTTGTATTTAGTCTTTTCACATCGCAATTCAAACTGGTTTCAAAAATTTTAAACTATACAAACTGAAGTTTTTTTAGATGTAACTTCTAATACGATTTTTTGTTGTTTTCATTTGGACTCTCCAGTTCTAAAAATGTATACCGACGTGTAACTAGTCGTATGATTACACTTTGTAACTGAGCTAATCGCTGTAGGTTCTAATATACATATTTTGTTTATTCTTCGATGACATTTTGTTGCTTTATAAAGATTGAAGGTAAACGTTTCTGATATATTAAAATTCAACGTATAGCACTTTGTTTCGAAACCGTTGTATCATTTTTTCTTTAATTAATTATGTACATTTTCCTATAAGCTCCAACATTTTCTTTTATTTGATATTATTTTTTATTTGTTCCTTCTTAACAAGATCTTTACACCACATCTTTGTATAATAAGTCATGCTTTGATAGCCTACAAATTTATGAAGATTCCAGAATGATTTAATAAAACTTGAAATATTGCGCCAACTATGTTGACTCAAAGTATAGTTATATATATGGACCATTTATATCAATTTTATTATTCCTAAATAGTCGAATTACAAGATTCGTGATTTTTACGAAAAAAAACATCAAAATATGAAACGTTCTTTCGATTTTTATTTGATTTTAAATAAATATTACTCCATCTATTATAGGTTAAGGCTAGATTTTACATATAACATAGTATAACATAGTATAATTTTCAAAAAAAGAATTCGTGATTTTTTTGTGAAAAACCGAAATTTTTAACATTCTATAGCCTTGTTTATTTTAAATAAATATAGACTATCTAGAACTGTCCCATTTACACTAAGAACAAACCAGTCTAGCTTTAACCTACTTCGAATGAAGTATTACAGACATTTAAAATCAAATGCAACCTAAAAAAAGTCACTTTAATTATTTTTCGCCGTACGGCTCCGTACGGCTTTCGTACACTACAGTGACTCGTTCATTGGGCCACCGTTCGAGTTATCAACATCGCATTGTATTGTAAATCAATTGTGAGTGTTTATCAAGTGCTTGTAACGCGTCGCCTTATATGTACGCGTTCCAAGCCAAATACCAAAACCATCATCTCTTTCCTATTCCAATACCCAATGATCAGCTGATGATCTATTTTCTTCATACTCAGTTTGTATGCGTAAACGATGTACAAAATAAAGTATGAAAACATTCTTTTGTATATACTCATGTTAACCTTGACACTGAAAGTGTTTGATTTCAAAATGTAACTTACCAAATTGTTTTGAAATTAATTTTTTTAAGTAAATCAGGCAGTAATATGAGTTGGAAAATTTCCACAAATGACAATTTGTGTGACCTTGCATATTTTACTGTGCAAGTTGAATGGCTATCGGTGCAATCAACTGCACTGATACATGTGCATATTTGATGGTTTTTTTTTCGCGGTAAGCAAATTGGGATTTGTGACCCGAAAATATTTTTTTTCTTTGAGTTTTTCGTGGAGTTGAGTTTTAAACGGTTTGATGGTCGGACGGGTGTAAGGAAAAGAAAAAGGACAATAAAGAAAGCTCTAAGATTAAAAATCAAGTGTTCTGGTTTTATAAAAGTGTGTTTTCCGTTTGTTTTTGTGTTGTTTTTTTTTGTTTGTGGATTTTTTAGAAGTTAAGAAGTTTATAAGAAATATAAGTCAAAAATTATAAATATACATTTTTTTTTGTACTCAAAGAAAAACGAAAAAAAGGTAAAAGAGTTTTGAGGGTAAGTGAATTTTACCGGTGAGTAAACAAAATGATACTCTAGTTTAGCTAATCTCCTCTCCGGTTGGACCATCTGTAAGTAAATTTCCAAGTAAGTAAATTTTTTTTATTGGTGTTGTTTCTTCCAAGGTTGTGGTCCGCTAAATATTAACAGTCCATACATTTTCGATCCCCTTTTAAAAGTAAATCAACCAACCACTTCCCTTAAGATCAAGTTAATCTTATGCAGCTAATCTAGGTTAAGATTCAGGCCCACCAAACCCCACGACCATATCTTCGCACTGAGCTAGCGCGATATATAAAGCTGCGGTGGTGATCTGACTGAACAATTTTTCTCGTTGCATTAGGTGATACCGATACATGGGGATACCGAATCACTATAGAGACCTAAGCGTAACATGCTTAAATTGGCGTAACTCCGATAAAAACAAATTCTAACCGTTTCCGTTATGATCTCCCTTTGAATTGATCATGCTTTCCTGAAATAGTTTACCTACTAATTGTATTATATGACTTTGTGCTTGTAAAGCCTATCAGAGCTCAAAACGAATAAAAATTCCTCTCTGATTAATTCGATTTTTATGTTTGACCTCCTTTTTCGTTTATAGAATGAATGGAAACAATAAACAAATTAACAGTCGTCTATTCCACTTACGATTTTGCTAACAAACAAAAATATGTTTCAAAAACTTAATTTTCTTCCCTTAGACGAGCAACATTAAACTAACATTTAAAACAGACGAACATGTGAGGAAAACGTACGAATAAAAATTAAAAGTAAAAGTTTTTTTTTTACAAAAAAGTCAGCTGATTTCTGTGTTGTATAAATATAGTAAGTTGGAAAAATACGATAGTGTATTTTTCCTACTCAACAGTTGTTGTTGCAAATACTATATACCGTATATAAGAGAAAGTGTATATTGGGATCGGAAGGAATTATAGTTTCTTTTGAATTTCCTTTTTTTCTGTTCGATGTAGA
>CAUVYK010000293.1:0-17766 GCA_963556175.1 Tipula confusa
GTAAGAAATTCGGAATTTTTGACTAATTTAATATAGGTTAACGTTGAACAGAAAACGAGAATAATCTCGGATTGTTGGCGTGGTTATAGCAATTTATCAAGAGTTGGATTTATTCATTATAGGATTGATCACAATATTGAATTTGTATCAGAAATTGATAATTCTGTTCATACTAATAATATCGAAAGGCTATGTAGGGATATAAGAGAGAAAATAGCATGTGGCATGGGGTTTCTAATGCGATAAAACACGTAAAAATCATTTCTGTGATAGATTTGTAAGTAATTGTAACGGTATTGAAAGGTTGCAGTTTATTTTAGCTAGTATTATTGATTAATTTATCATGTTAAATGTATATATAATGGTATATGTTTAAAATATAGATATAAAATAGTAATTTAATTTTTACCAGTGTTAATCTTACATATTTATATTTTTTTTCTTATTTAATTATTATTTTTATATTATTTTTTTATTAATATATTTATTTTTTATTAATAAATTAAATTACCCCCTTACTATCGAATTGCTACCCAAATTTGTGTATAATTTACCCCAAAACAATCACTAATAATAGAAGGTAGTAAAAGCAAAACATATAATCCCTTCAAATTTTCGGGAGGATGACAAAAATTAGGTTTTATAAAACATATAAGAAAAAAAATTCACTACAAATGATCCAAAAGAACTCTGAGAGTCATTCATTCCGGACTACACAGTTAATGTAAAGTATTGTATCGATTTCTCGGAGAACATCGCCCAATAATCAGCATTGGATTGCATCACACAATCTTTTTGTAGAAAAAGCAAGATCGAACATACGAAGTCTTTACCTTGTATAAACACTTCTGAAACATTAGATGTTGTAAAAACAGAAACGTTAAAAAGTATAAAAATACAAAAGTCAGTAATAGAAACCGATTTAAAAGGAGATTTGAACCCCCACCGCTTCAAAATAGCCAGGTCATAGAAAATATTCAAACAAACCACCATCCTGATATTAAAAATGCTTCAAATGAACAATATTTCGAAATATTTAATAATATAAGAAGTAAATTCTTCAATACATTCTATATAACAGATGAAATACTAAAAATAAAGAACCAATTGAATCTGCTAATATAAAACAAGACAAATCTTATGCAAAAACAATCGCTGACAAAAATTAGATGGAAATCTTTTGGTTATTAATAGTAAAAAACAAATGGGGTTATAATAACAATAGAAATAGACATTCTAGAACATAAAGAAGATTTTGAAAAAATTATTATTTCTGATATAGAAGTAAAGGTTCCCGGAAGATTAGTCGAATTTTTTTTATTATTAAAAAATTAATATCATTTTTTTTGAAATAATATTAATTTTTTAATAATAAAAAAAATTCTCCTAACTGTTTTTGTTATCAATAAAGCCCATGGCGAAAATAATATTGAGTGAAAAAGACAAGGACTTGTTGGTAATAGACGATTTTTTATTCGAAAAGGCAAAAACTAATAATAATAGGGCATATTGGCGCTGTGGTGTTAGATCGTGTCAAGCAAAGATTATATCTGGAATTTCTTATGTGAACGATTTAAATAATCATATACTCAGAAACGACCACAATCATGACCCAAATCCTATTGATATTATAAAAAGAGAAACAATAAATCAAATGAAATTAAAAATGAAGAACATGTTGATTTCACCTAGATCTATAATTACATCAGTATTATATGGGAAAGGAAGCGATATAATCAGGGCCTGTGGAACGATTTCTACGCTGAGTAAAATTTTGCGTGATTATCGAGATCGCATAATAAATCCCAAGCCGTATTATTATAATGATTTGAAACTTAGTATTATTCTTGCAACTTCATTTCGTAATGAAACTCTTTATCAATACGGACCAGGTAACTTTCGTGGACTTGCTGAACATAATGATTTCATTCTATTTTATTCGGAATCCCTTTACAATGCCATGAAAAATGAACCTCTTTTGTGTGTTGATGGAACATTTAAAGTTGTCCCGAGTCCATTTTACCAGTTATACACCATTTCATATCTTAAAAATCACAGTGTATTTCCAGTTGTTTACGCAATTTGTAAAAATAAGTCGTATGAAATGTATTGTAATATTTTTAATATATTATCACAGTTAAATGGATCTTTAAATCCCAAGATAATAAAAACGGATTTTGAATTCGCGTCTATTAGTGCATTATCAGTTTCTTTCCCTAATGCAGATAAATCAGGTTGTCAATTTCATCTAGGGCAAAACATCATACGAAAACTAAAACAATCAAACTTATATCATTATTATACAACTAATATTACTGTTAAGAAGTATGTTAAAGCACTTACTTCACTATCTTATGTTCAACCGGACAAAATTGAAGATACTTTCAATGAATTGATAAATTGTCCAGATTTTCCAGAAATAATAAGGCCAATTTACACTTATTTTCATAATAATTATATTGATTTACGCATTGCAAGATTTCCTTTAACTATATGGAATCATAATATTCATTTAACTACCGAAATTCCAAAAACGAATAACGCTATTGAGGGGTTTCATAATGCTTTTAATGGTTCATTTGGGAATTCTAATTATAATTTACATTTATTGATAAGAAAAATTAAGGATGAAGAAGAAAACGTTCAACAAAGAAGGATCAGAGTGGAAGTTGGTGAAAGGTTTTATCGAAAAAGGAGGTATGTGATGATGGAAGCTAGATTTGATGAATTTATGTTGAACAACACCGAACGTTTTGGAATAGATTTTGTATTTCGATTGCTTAATTTACTGTTTTACTAAGTATTAAATCAGTAAATTTTATTTTTAATCTGTATTATATTATATTAATTGGATCAAATTTAGGAGATGACCTCCGAGTTCGAACCCAGGTTTTTCTTTAGTGAAATAAGTTTATAATCTAATATATTAATATCTAACCTAACCTTGTTAATTATCAAAGTTCAACTTCGTAATTTAGAAAGACAATGTCGGTTTTCGTGTATTCTTCAGCAACCTAACCAAACATTCTAATTAAGAATAACCCTAACCATGTTGATATAGAAATATTAAATTATAAACTTATTTCACTAAAGAAAAACCTGGGTTCGAACTCGGGGGTCATCTCCTAAATTTCAACCTATTAATTAAATATTAAAATGACAAATAATTTTTTCAATTCTTATTAATATAATTTTTATTTTGCTAAAGAACTAATTTAATTACGATATAGCGTTTGTATTTTAAGATTCGTCGAATTTTTTTTATTATTAAAAAAATTCGACGAATCTTCCAGTCACCAGAAGTAAAGGCTCTACTTTCTAGAACGGTGTAAAGTAAAATATTTTTTTTAAATTTATTAAAAATATATAAAAACACTTTTTTGGAAAGGAAAGCAAAAATTGAACAAAAACATAATACAAATAACCGATGATATTTTTACAAAAAATGAGAAGGCAATTCAATTTTGTGTTGAAAAGGGAATATTAAAACAAAGTTTACTCTGTGAAAGTTGTAACGAAAACATGTTGCTAAAAAAGAAGAATGAATGTTTAAATTGTTTTATATACGTCTGCAAAAGATGTAGAAGATCCAAAAGCATTTATAGTGGATCTTTATTTGAACTGCCGAAGATTGAAATTAAGACTATTTTAATAGCGTTATATTATTTTTTGATTGAATTGACAAATTATCAAGTTGTTATACTTTTAAAAATAAGCGAAAAAACGTATATAACTCTAAAAAGAATATTTATCGAAAAATTATATGCATATATAGTTTTAAACCAAGAAAAAATTGGCGGTATAGGCATAAGTCTACAGGTAGATGAAACGGCTGTGTGTAGGAGGAGAATCGTAAGAAATCCCACGAGTTTAGAAGATGAAATTCGTGATACTTTGTGGATTGTAGGAATAATTGAGGAAGGTGAAAATGGAAGAGTAATAATTGAGGTGGTTGAAAATAGAAGGATTGAAACTTTAACCGATTTTTTTAGTCGAAATGTTCAATCCGGGTCGATTATTAAGAGCGATGGATATCCTTCTTACCCACAAGCGGTTGCAAATGCAAATTGTCAACATATTATTATTAATCACAGTTTAGGATTTACTAACGAGGAAGGAGACCACACGAATCTAATTGAAAACATCTGGTCACATATGAAAACGGAATTAAGAACTAGGAGAGGCGTAATGCATTCGAATATGCAATTGTTTGTAAAAGAATTTGTTGTGATGAGAAATAATAATAGAATAAGATCTATTGAGAATACTAGTGAGTTTTTTTACAAAGCAGTTGAAAGTTTATCTTATCATAATTAAAATCTATTGATATATATATTTTCTCTTGCTTTTATTAACTAAATTTTAAGTTTAAATATTAAATTATGGTTGATCTTTCCCAAAATACCCCCGGGTTCGAATCCTCGTATTAACATAATTAGTTGGGTTAGGTTTATTAATAATATTTAAATCGAGGACTAGGTTAGGTTAATACCGGGATTAGAACCCGGGGGTATTTTGGGAAAGGAGATCCTAATTTATCTATGATAATTTCCTTTAATTTTTTTTGTATACCCCCCCCTTTAAACTAAATTTTGCACCGTCCTGGAAAGGAGCACCGAAGTAAAGAAACAAGTAATAATTTCGGTAAGAGAACGTACTTGGAGAGCACGATGCATTGACAAAAGAAAAGCAAAAATCTATGGAAGCTGTAGAAGAATTTGAAATACAAGAAAATAATGAAGAAATTAAAAAACAACCTGCCATTGACTTAGAAGAATTTAAATTGAACGTTAAACCGAACGATGTTATAAGAGAACAAGTAGCAAATCAAATTACAAACCTTCTACACGAACCCGTCAATATCTGTATAAACGCAGAAGTTTCAGTAACATGTTCTAATACAAACATAAAGAAAGATACTACAGTGCCAGTTGATTTTTTCGACCCAATTTACCTTCGAAATTAGTTGCCCGCAACTAGATGTCACATTTAAAAGTTATTGACAACATCATAGGGGTAAAAGCTTACTTCTACGTATATATACTAGTAGTATTTAACATGAGCATATATAAGCTTAAATTTATTCATCTTTTGATAATTTCGTCCTCTTTGAACTTATCCGCCCCATTTCGTAATTTTTTGGATAAACTTGGTTTTTGCATTGAAAAAAAATTCTAAATATTTTAATTAAAAAAAATGGATCATGCGTAGTATACCCCCCGGCGGGGGGTATACTACGCATGATCTTACAAAGGTTCGAAACCTCAAACACACATTTTTTTAATAAAAATATATTAATAATAAAAATTACACGACATGCAAAATTACGGTAAATACATTGCTACCATTACTACATTTACACCAGAAGAATTCTTAATTTGGTTGTTAGATAATCAACTAATCAATCGAGAAATGGTATGCCAGTATTGTTTTTCTTTTATGACATTGAAAAAATCTACCGATTCAACAGATGGCTATAGTTGGCGATGCAGCAATTATAGGTGTGAGAAATATCAAACTACTATTTCGATTAGAAAAAATTCGTTTTTTGAAAATTTTAAAACTCCGATAAAAGATATTTTAATAGTTTGTTTTTATTGGCTTGTTGATTTACAACAATATCAGATGTTGAATTTACTGGAGATAAGTCCTAAAACCATTCATAATAGAATCGATAAAATACTCTATCGTATTGGAGTCTTTAATATAAACAATCCGGTTGTATTAGGAGGGCCGTTAAAACAATGTCAAATTGATGAAACGATGCTTAATCATGCTGTTAAAAGTCATCGAGGCAGAGCAGCAAAACAGGACTGGGCATTCTGTATTATTGATGTTTCAAGTAAGCCATCAAGAGTGTATTGTGAAATGATTCTGAATATAAGTGCTGACGTTTTAATTCCTATAATTAAGGAACATGTGCTTGCGGGAACCACTATTCATAGTGATGATTGGAAAGCATATAGGTGCTTAGATAAGGATGATGATTATGTGCACCGAACAGTGGTGCATAAATACAATTTTGTTTGTCGAGATAGTGGCGTGCATACGCAAAATATTGAATCTTTTAACAATACCTTGAAGCTTGTTCTGAAAAAGCGTAAAGGTGTAAGAAAAGAAGACAGGAAAAAGATTTTGCTTGAAGTTATGTTTAGGATGAATAATAAGTTGGCATTGTATGACGCATTTATGTCACTGATTAAAGTTTAGTTTCCTTTTTTGTAAAGTTTTTTATAAATATATAATTATTTATAATATACATATTCAGTATAAATATAAAAAGGCATATGATTTAAGTTGTAATTATTTGCATTGTGTTTAAAACTAATAACATAATCTATAACATATAAAAATTATTTATTATATAAAAAATATACTTTAATATAAATTATACAAATTAATAATTATAATATATTACTAATTATAAATTTTTATATTTTAAATAAAGTATGATATTTATTAACATTTGCTGTCTTTTATTTTTTATATTTCATTCAATAATAAATATCACTAATTAGTGATCAATGGAAGTTAAGGTATTATAATTTAAATGTTTAAGCAAAATGTAGTTCATTAAAAATATTGGCAAGGCAGCAAAATATTTGAGCGTGTAAAGCAATTAATGAAAGGTTAATCTGGACTAATAGTGTTGGGGATGGTTAGGTGTAGGCGATGTCGAAGAGTATCCCGGGATGCCGAGGTGATTGGAAATGGCGAAGAATGTTTGGTATGATGAAGATTGTTAGGGAGATTAAAGCATGTCAGTGATGTCGACTAGTGACGAGGATAGAATTATGGTGAAGTGTGTTGGGAATGTCGAAGTGTGGCGGGCATGGCGAGTATGGTGAAGAGTTGTTCAAGTGTGTCGGGGATTGCGAACAGGACGAAGAGTGTTGAGTAGATGTTCACGATAGGTTATTTATCTTATAAATTTAAATATATAATAACTTTAATCTCTGTCGGATCGATTCTCTTTTTAAGTTTATACCGGGGGGGGGGCATACTACGCATGATCATCAACCGGGGGGGGGGGGGGCATACTACGTATGATCCAAAAAAATACACCCACAAAAAATGACCAATGAAAGAAAGGTTCGTCAAACGTTGAAAAAGAAACACGAAATTGCAAAAAGCATCAATAAAACGAAGAAACCAAGCAAAACAAGACTCATGCAAATATTCGGAATCAGTGAATCAGAATCCAAAACGATCTTTGAAAATGTTAAAGGGTTGACAGCGTTGTATAGTGATGATGAATCATTATCAAATATACATAATTTAACAAATATAAGAGATAAACATTGTTTCATCGATTATTTTTTGCTTGATAAAATAGGAAATTTAAGAAAAAATGGTTTGCCAATAAATTATAGCATATTAAAAGTTATTGCAGAGAACTTTTATTTAGAGACCGAAGGGTTGAAAAGAAGCGTGTCTGAATATTTCATAAGAAATTTTATCAAAAGAAATGGCTTGGAGTATATAACTTTATATGGTGAACGTGCCAGTGCCTATTTAACATAAATCGAAAGTTTTAAAAGAATATTAAGTGTGAAAGTAGAGCAATACGAAAAAAAAACATATTTAATATTGATGAAACAGGCCTTTTCATAAAAGCACCTGTAAAAAATACATTTGTACTGGATAAAAAATCGGATAATAAAAACGTAAAGGCAGAGAGGACGAGAATAACCATGATTTTGGGATGCAATTGTTATGGTGAAAAAATAATGCCTTTTCTAATAGCAAAAATTAAAAATCCAAGAGCATTTAAGAATGCTAATATTGAAAAAATTAATGTTATTTACAAAAGTAATACAAACTCCTGGCTCACTTCCGAAATTTTTAATGATTATTTAGAAAGTATTAATGAAGAATTAATAAAAGAAAGTATAAATATTTTTGTGATCGTCGATAATTTCTCGGGTCATAAAATACCAGAAAAATCTAATATTGAATTACTCTTTTTACCACCTAATTGCACCTCTGCTATACAGCCTCTAGACATGGGGATCATAAGATATTTTAATACTATAGTTTTTTAAATAATTTTATCGTTTCAAGATCTCTAATGAAACTTATAAAGCTGGTTGCAAAAATATTAACATGTTAAGAGTATCGTTTTTGTTTGAAAAAGCAAATAATGAAATCACTGAGCAAACTTTCGCGAAATTTTAGGCTAAATCAAGCATTTATGAAAATGAATCAAATATAGATTTAGGTGAAGAAATTCAATTTTACAGCGAAGAATATTTGGTTGCTAACAATGCAAATGCAGATATTATTTGCATTGAAGATATTGGTAACATCGAACCGACCGAGAAGAAACACTTTGATTATAAAAATACGAACTTGTTTAAAAATTTAAATGATGTTAGAAATACACTTGAGATACACAATTTTAACGCGGTGCAAAAATTTATGGATTTGGAGGATGAAATATACGACGAAGTTCATGGGGCTGTTAAAAATAATACATAGGATGTTTATTTGAAATATATGAAAAATGATTATGATTCAATAGTACTTTATCTTTATTTTTAACTAAATATATATAATTTGAAAATTTTGACCCTTCGAAATTATCCACACATTTTTTTAAAAATTGGGCGAAACTTTCGACAGGGACTGTAGAAAGAAAAATAACAAAATTCCTGATAGGAAAACGGAACAAACAAAACTTTGACGATAACCCAAAGAATACCAAATCATCAACAAGACAAGTTTCGACACAACCAATGTCATCAATAACTGAATACATTGATAGATTACGTGGTGAGAAACAAGATTTTTTTATCTCTAGAGCAAAATAAATTATATGAAATGACGGAGGAACACCATGCAGCTCATGCATATTTTACAAAACTGTAGATCTGAAGGATATAATCGCCACCTTGACAATAGACATAATATTAAAGCAGCAAATGTTTATACACCCGATAGTAAATATAAAATATATATTAAAATAACTAAACAGTCAGAGATATCTATAGTAAAACTTATACGACCCAAGGACGAAGACACCCCTCCTAGAGTCTGAAATATTAATTAAATTGATGTGATTATAAATACTTTTCTTCTTATGATATTTGGTCAAATATTTATACTCTATTATAAAAATATGTCAAATATAACATTCTATTTTTTAAGTAAACACAAATTAGAACAAGGGGTTAAACTTTACTTAGCATACCCCCGAGTTTAATCCCAGGTATACACTTTTTTTAAAAAAAATGAAAAAAATAGCATGATATCACTTAAAAGAATTGCTCAACATCTTTATTGATGAAGAACAGGCGATAAATTTTGCTTTGAAAAACGAATTTTAAAAACCAAACCAGTTGTAATTTTCGAGGGAGTAATGTTAGCCAAATGGGTTTATATCAATATCGCTGTAAAAAGAAATCCTGTAGAAAACATTTTCAACTTTAAAAAATACTATTTTTAAAAATTCTTCGTTAGGTTTAAATGATATATTTTTAATAATCTACTTATGGCTAACAAAAGCCAGTTTTGGAATGATAAAAACATTTACAGGTCATTCTACACGCACAATTACAAGAGTATTAAAACTAATATCTGATTTGATAATTAATGAAATCGAACAAATAGAGGTAGCATATAAACATAACAACTTCTTTGATTTTCATGCTTATTACGATAAAATAATAGTCAAAGTACAATGAAAACACAAATATACAAACCAACAGGTATATTTTTGACTAACAAAGTATTATGATAAGCAAACCTTATATTTTTGCCTTAAAAACATAGTGTATATGTTGAAATGTATGATTCTACATGCATAAAATAAAAAAGGGTACCGGGTGAATATTGTTTGTGCAAAAAAATGTTGGACTTGTGGACAATCAGAACACTAACAAAAAAATTGGACTAAAACTATTGTAAAAGAATCCGAAACATTCGTTAATAATCTTAAAGTAAAAATAATTTGACGAAAGCATTTGTTTAAACATCCGTTTGTTGGCGTATTTTTTTGACCTCTTTGCATATAATCAGTTACTTATCAACAATTCAACCAATTTTATTTGTTCAGTTTATCGAAAGGTACACAATTATAATTGTGTGTTGGTGGCTAAATTTACAATTAATGTTAGATGTTGTAATAATATTCAGAAATTGAAACATTGGCGGAAAAAACCGAGACCTATATTCTCTAAATATATAAATAAACTCGATAAACAACGTTAATATTACCTTTTATCTTGAATACTCACTGATTTAGTTCCCACCTAAATTATAATTCAAGCACTTTTATAAAATTTTAAAACAGAGATCGATCTACAAAAACATGCAAACATCGAAATTGATACTAGACCACGCTTAATAGGAAACACTATAAACTTAAAAATCTTTTGTACATAATCACGTCTCTTTATGTCCTTTCTTCTCAAAACTACTGTTTAATTATTTTGAAAACCTTTTACAAACGGAAATACAATCTTTGCTTCTACTTATGAAACAAAAATTTAACTTTGTGTTATAAAATTTATTTTATCGAAAATTGGGCTCTTCGTCGTAATAAGTAACACATGGAGCCAGTTAGTTAAAAATGAAAAAATGTATTTTAGTATATAAAGATTATTTCCAATTAAAGATGTTTTACTTATATTTTTTCATAAGTTTACATTTTCTTCTAATTTCTTTGTTTACTTCTTTTATTTTCGAAGCCAAATTATAACAATTAGATTCTATTGATATCCAATTTATACTTGTACCATTTTCCGAATTTTTTTGTAAATTATCAAAATAAAACACCCTCTTATAACCCCCCTGAAAGCTTCCTTTAACTCTTTTTAAAAATTTGTAGTCATCAATATAAAGTGTATCAAGGGATTCATGATCGACAGAAAAAATATAGTTAATATATTTGAGGTAATCTATACTCATTAAATATTTTTTTACCAAATCACCATGAGAATTGGTTACAAATACAACATCTACGGCCGATTCTTCTAATTCTTTTCTAAGGTCGTTATTATCTTGAAAATCGAGTTCTTTGTATAATGTTTCAACATAGCTTCTCGGCAAATTCTTTGAAGACTCGTATTCAAAACTTTCATCTACCATTTCTATACTATCACTATTATCTGTTGATTTTTTGTTTTTTTCGTCTCTTCTATCTTTACTCAGTAAAAAATATTCATGATATTTATAGAATGGGTTAAATGCAATGTCGAAATTAATCACATAACAATTTTTTTTAATACAGATTATCGGTTCTAAATCACTTTTAACAACGCGTATCTTGTCTGCCAATAACATATTAATCAGCACAAAATACATGGGTTCTTATTAATTTTAATTTCTTGCAACGTTATATTAACAAAAATTGCTAATTGCAATATTAATGTTCCATCTCTGTTCCTTAAACCGGAAATAATAAGAACTATTTTAATTAAATACTTATGTGAGGTTAAATATTAAATAATAACGTGCACCTAACTTAATAGAAAAGCAAAACTTTCATTTACATTTTTTGAATTTTAAATCCAAAAAACTATGAGAATAGTCGTTATTGTTGAAATAAAACTATACTTCTACATCAATTTTTGATATTAGCGATAAATTTTATTTACACTTTAAATTTAGAACAACCACCAAAAGTATTTATAATATGTATAAAAAAATTATATCTGAATGTTTACTGAAAATTGTAGACGTTTGGATCAATTCTCAGTACAAAAATATAACATTAAATATTATCAAACTAATACAATTTTAAGTAAAAAAAGAAAAAAATATAAGAGTAAGAAAACACAAAAATTAAAACCTTAAAAGATTTATAAGGATGGAAGTAAGACAATAATAAAATATAATATTTCCATTGTATCTGTATTATCTCCTAAGTCGAACACACCCCGAGATATAACCTTTACAACAAAAATCAAATTTTCGTGAAGATAATGATTGTTGAAATTTCTAGTTAATTGTTAATTGGAATCTATAAAATCTCGTTTACTGTCATTGACCGAAAGAAAAATATATATTGGTGACTTTACAACATCAAAAGTCAAAGCTATCATATATGTAATTAAAAACGCGGTGATTTTATTTTTTATTCATTGTCTTGTTGCTGTTTATTTTATAATGATAAACAGACTTCCTTTTATTCATTTGTGCAAGAACCATCGACAGAAAGAAGAACAATTTTATTATTATTAACCACACAATGCATCATATTATCAGAACTGAGCCATAAAAAATTCTTTTCATTAAAAATTAACTATTTATTTCCAAACCTGTGGGATTTAATTAACATTTTATTGCTTTTATTTTAAACTTAACGAATGAATATTTTTCTTGCTTCTATTCCTTCTATAATTTCAAAACCAAATAGCCTAGTATATTCTTGATATTTGATGAGATTTCTTTTGTCGAACATTGTATCGTTCATTTTGACAGTTCTTACATTTAACTCAAATTAATATTTACATCCCAATATTTATTAGCTAACTGATTCACAAACACCTTTAAAACATATAACTCCTATCATGGTAATTGTAAAGTTTGCAGCAACAATGCCACATCGTCATTTAGAACCAAAAATCATTATTTCGTTTTTTTACATAAAACTCGCGTTTCTGAAAACACTCCGTACTCGTTGCAGTATATAAGAGCCCTTTCTTTTACATTGTATTACCCGTGTTATTCATCTAAATACGCATATTTTGCGTTTAATTTACATTAGTTTAATATTTATTTGGAACGTTTTGCATTTTGTTTATTTAAATATCCTAGAATTGTTCTATTTTTTATTTTTTACACAAGAATATAAATATCGGAAATAAAAGAATATATATAGAAAGACAACTACCAATATTAGTCATCCCGGATTTGTAAGCTTTACCACTGAACTAATTGGTTTTTTTGGGTATAAATTATCTTTCACATCTGTCTAGTTAATATGCTTTGTTTTTATATCGGATTTATTTTTAAGCAGTATTGTCGTATTCCTTAAGTCTTTTATTTTCTAAAAATCTCCTGTGCTACTTTATTTTCTTTAGTCATTTCTTTACATCTCCCTTGTACATATATTGAAATATATTTATAGTGCTTTTTGGTATTTTATTAGTTTTGTCTTATTCTGGCATTTTTGAGACCCCAACGTCCAATCTTTTTTATTCTTTTTCTTTGACAATATATATTGATGTTTTTTTCCTCTTTATCCGGAATTGGAAGGTATAGTTAAGATTTCGGCAATATAATTTTTTTATTAATTTTAAGATCAGTTTCGTTTTTATGACAGTTTTCTAACTCTACTTTATCCACACCAGTTTTAATAGTCAATCATTTTTCATTTATATCAGAATATATTATTTTTAAGCTTTTTTTAGATTAAATAAGCTGTTATTGCGCGGGTCCTATTTTATATATCTCTTCATTTGGTTATTCTAATAATTATATAAAGAATGTTAGGTAATATATAACTTTTGTGGGCCGGGATCGAATACGTAGATTACTGTTTTTTGTTTTTGAATTAAGAAAAATCAACAAGGTAATAATTTTTATTAAATCAAACTATTTCCATTGAAATAAACCTACTTACAATTTCAAATCGTTCTCCATCATTTATAGAAGTATATTTGCATTAAAAACAAAGGCATCAACATATTCTCTTCGATCATTTAATCTCGAGCATTTTGATACCCTACCTTTTAAAGTTCTCCATACACGTTCGATGTATTTGTATGGATTGTGCGGTCTTCTGGCCTTACAAAAAAAATAATTGTGGTTTACTTTAGAATGTGACACTCATTCTTACTCATATCATTATAACCACCCCAGGTGTCGGTAATTATTCTTGCTCCAGTTAGAACGTTTTTTACTACAATTCTGTTAAGCTCCTCTTTATTTCATCTTGTAGCAACTTTTATAAAAATCTCATCCGTTTCCCTACACTTCCTTCCAATTACCCCAATAAATTGTGCAAACAAGACACGATCAACATTAAAAAACAAAAGAACAGTAATTTATGTGTTTGATCAGCACCAAAAAAAGTGATATATTACCGAATGTTATTGTTCATCCATAGCATATCCTTTTTTGGGATACTAAAAGTCGATATATTTTTTGATTATCTCTTTTTTTGTCTTTTCTGCAAAGATCATCTTTTTTGGATGTGTATGAAGGATGTATCTTTTCTATTATTTTTTCGATTTCTGTTTGTTTAATTTCTATTTTTCTATATTTTTTTTGTATGTACAATATCCATAAATTTTCTATTTAATATGTTCTTTTCTATTATAGTGCGCTACGTACGTTCTTTGTTTTCGTTTATTTTATGATCTTCGGTTTTTTTATCTATTATAAATATTTTGAACGATTATATATGATGTAAGAAGGTTGGTAAATTTATTTTTTTTGAATCATTTTAGCATTTTGTATTATAGCAATTAATAAGTTTGTGTGTTTTTTGTTATTTAATCTATATGAAGGAATACTCTTTTGCGGAATTGGGCTGTCACATCTTAGTTTTTTAGCTAAAATAATCGAGATGTTCTTCGATGCAAGATATTGGTCTTGCTTTATTATGACAAACGTGCCATGTTACATCATAAACTACTAAAACTTTTGTGTTTAATGTATAATCAGGTTTGAATTTTGTTTTTGAATCCTTGAGTTCAAGAAAAATTATTATATATAGATATCTGACCATCTAAAACTTCGGCATTTAGTTATATTTTGTATGGTCAATGTCTGTTGATAGAATTGTTTTGCATATATTTATATACAAATCCTTCATATCTATTGAAAAGACAAACAAATCAATAATGGAGAAATGTTCATTAGAAATTCGATCTATTGGTTTTAACATTTATGATGAACAAAATAACGGTAAATCACATTATATTATATAAGGAACTTTCCTCACAAAAATTATATAGTTACTGTCTACTTTTTTGCCAAGGGGGTCAATAATCCCAAACGGAACTGCATCAAATTTTTTAAAGGCTGTTTATATAACTTTATCTTATAACAAATATCTACATAAAAACCAAATTTTAACAAATCTAAATTTAATGTTATGATTTGTATTTTTGAATATGAAATCTAAATTCCTCTATTTTATTTTGAATTGGCATTAAATATTTTGTCTTAAAATTAAACTTGTCGTTTTGTATATAGATTCAATTAGTTTTTTTGGTTATAGTGCCCAATCGAGCCGAGGAAATTCTCAAAAACGGAAGTTCTTTTATATAAAGATCTATAAACTTAATTAGAAGATTCGAGCTTCAGCTTCGCAAATTGATTACACATGGTTTAGTCAATAAATGCCACAGTTGATTTTGCGACATCACACGGATGGATTTAATTTGACATAACTTACCTTTATAATGTCATAGCCTTAAGATATTTGGTATAATAAATATGAGCATAGTATAAACCCTGAAAATCTGTTATATAAACCAAACATAACATTCCGCACAATTTTAAGATGCTATCGCGATTTCCTTCCGGATTCACTTGTGGCTAATAAAAGTCGCTTAAAATACAAACTAAATCATAACACGACATTCAAAAATCATAATCATTTGATTAATATGGGTATTATTAAAAGTTACCGCTAACGTATTGAATAAAAAGGAGAAAAGTAGCAGCTTTGGAATTTTAATTCATGTTAGTGGGAAGCGATACAGCATAAAACAATCCCACAAAGGCCATGTGGTGAAATACCATTAAATTTCGATTAATAAAACTCGTAAAAAACGGGATTATAGGATACAGAGAATAGAAATGTTGAGACAATAATCAAAATAAAAAAAATACTTGAAAACGGATTCAAGAGTTACACTTATAAAAGTGGAAATTTCATCTTCAGATAAAATTCAAATTTTAAGGATAATTGACCATTTATTAGATTATCTTTAAAAGTGATATTTTTTTACACACAATTATGTCAAAAGAATATGGAACCAAATGACGGGACCACCAAAAAATAGAATGTAAATTGCGTTGAAGCAGATTTTATTTCTGAAAATAAAAATTTGGAACATTTATAACTTTATTTAGTCATAATTAAACTTTTAAGTCTATTTTAGATATTTGTCTAGTTTTATTAATTTTTATAAAAAAACTAAAGGTGATTATTAAATTCGATTCCCGACATTGTTTTGTACTATATCTGAAAAACTAGAAACCCCGGTTAATCAACTTACAGATCCTGAACAACAACACAACAAAACAATTAAAAACCTTGGAAAACATAATTCTTGTATTAGTTTTAAATCATATCTAAAAACAAAAAAATACGAATGTTATCGAAGTAGGGATTTCCCCCTTAGTAAAAAACTTTTCTCTTAGAATAAAATATTATAGTTAAAACAAAATTCATTTAAAATAATGGGCAATCACAAGCATACCCACATTCTTCTTATTGATAATTGCTTTCACACTTATTTAGAAGGTTTAAAGGTTTTACGTATGTTATAACTTGTACATAACTTACACATCTTAGTTTTTTAGGTATATCACTAATTTAGAAAAAAATCAAATTTAATTTCATAAATATTAATTGTAATGTAAATAACATGCAAACAGTAGAAAGAAGGGTATAACTTACAGGCAAGTACATAAATAAAATTCGATTGGAACAGGTTTACTTCCATATGAAAAATGAATATATGTGTAAATAGTATACATTAAAAATCGCATGCATGGGATAAGAATCATATTGTTTATTTAATCTGAAACGTGTGCAAATGCAAGAAAAAGACTTATTGAAAAATTATGCCTTTTAAAAGGAAACAAATAGGCAATTGCAAACCCATTTGAAAAAATATATTTTGTAATTCATGAGAATCAATGACAAGGAAAAGGTTGATTTTATTTGGGTTTTATTAAATTAAACCATCGTTGTTTGGAAACCCTTTGTCGTGATATTATGACAGTTACTTTTTTACTAAGTGCAAACATTTTAGACGAGGTGGGTATTTCGTCAAACTTAGGGGGTGTATGCTACCAAAAATCGATGTATGATCGTGGGTTTCTGGTTGCTGAACAATATATTTAAAATATATGAAGAGAAAACTAAAAGACACCTTTTATGCTGATAAAGAATACCCAGAGTGGATCCATTATAAACGCCTATAGTTTATATTTAACCAGAAACAATTCTTATGAGAATACCTGCGCCGCACTAGGGGATGTATTCTAATAAAACATTTTTTTTAAGCATTGTGTTAATCCGAACACAGGGACACCATAAATTACCAGAAACAGGTTGGCCATGAACCCAGACACGTACATCTAAAATCATGATACTACCAAAACTAAGTGGTGTCATGTATATTTTAACGATTGTAGATATATAGATCTGCCTTTTTTTAATATTATTGTTAAACATATTAAATTGCGTTTTAAGGTTTAACAATACCTTTTACTTACAATTCTTGCAATTACAATATAAATTTGAGCAAGTACACTATTTGATTCAGAGTTCGATCCGATGATTTGTGTGTTTTGTAAAAAATATAAAAATTTATTATGTTACCTCAGATAGCACCCTTAACATTATTTTCGAAAATGAAAGCAAGACAGTTGAGTATTTAATAGATGACTAAATACTATTAATGCCAAAAAATTGCGTTCTTTGTAATTTTATAATGAAAAAAAAGAACATAGAAGATTTCAATGTTCCAATACTAAGTGTAGAAGCACGATTTCTATTTTAAAAAATAGCGTTTTTGAAGGTATGAAAACGGATTCCTATACATTTCTTGAAGATTCGTAATTATTGGTTGG
>CAUVYK010000294.1:0-23258 GCA_963556175.1 Tipula confusa
ATAAAGAGTGCATCTGTATTTTAATATTTATATTCATTAGAAAGAAAAATTTTTAATTTTTTTTAGATTCTCTTTACTCCGTCTAAACATTTTTGTACAACTATTTTTTTTTACTCATTAACTTTAAATAATTTGTACGTTATTACATAAATAATGTCACAGGCCATGGAGATCACACGCCGTAGAGATATCATACAAGCTAAATATTTATTGAATTGTTTGACTTTTATATTAAGATTAAATGTATAAGAAAATATTCCGAATATTTTTACTCGGTTAAGGGTTAATGCCAAAAAAAATATTTATAAGTTTTTTGAAAAAAAGGCGGGAAAATAATTTTTAATTTAAACATATAGAGAAATTTCTTTAAATCTGTAATTATTTTTTAAAGAAATCAGTAAATTAATTAAAACATCGTTCTCAACTGTTTAATTATGTTTTGTAACCTTTTGCTTCTCAATTTGCAATTTATTTTTTGTTATTTATAATATATTTTAAAAAAAGTATATAAATCTCTATGAGCGATTTAAAGGATCTATAAAAGATATTTGGATCATTTTTCAAGATTACCCACATGTTCGAATCCTGATATTAACCTAACTAAATTAATTCGATTTAAAATTAGTAATTAACACAATCTAACTAACCTATGTTAATACAGTAAAACCCCTCTAATGCGGAACCTCCCTAATGCGGAAACCTCCTTAATGCGGAAAAATAGAGTATTAATAAAAAAAATGTATTCTTAAATTATTAAAAAACCTCCACAATGCGGAACCTCTTTAATGCGGAAAACCTCTTTAATGCGGAAAACCTCTTTAATGCGGACAATTTTTATAAAAACTCTTTAAGTTTATACATCTAAAAATATTTTCCGCATTTCCCATAAATGACTGTTTCAAAAAGCAAAAAACGTGTAGATCTTACACTTTCACAAAAGAGAGAAATATTATTGGAATTAAAACAAAAAGTATCAGTAAGAATGATAATGAAGAATTATAACATATCCAAAACAACAGTATATCACATCAAAGCTAATGAGAATACAATTCTCGGAAAACTAAATTCAACTGAAAATTCTAATGTTCTAAAGCGATCATTCAAATCTGATTTTAAAGAATTAAATGATATAGTTTTTGATTTTTTTTGTAAATGTAGGACCAAGCATATTCCAGTAACTGGACCTCTTATTCAACAACAAGCATTAAATGTTGCAAATAAATTAGGAATTGAAGGATTTACTGCCAGTAATGGATGGCTCGAAAAATTTAAAACGAGGAATAATATTTATTGTAAACTTTTATCAGGAGAATCAGCTGATGTAAATTTGGCAGATGTAGATGAATGGAAGAATAAACTGTCGAATCTTACCGAAGGATATGAAGCAAAAGATATATTTAATGCCGATGAAAGTGGGTTTTTTTATAGGTTGCTGCCTGTAAAATCATTTGTTGATAAAAATGACGAATGTAGAGGAGGAAAAATGTCAAAGGAAAGGTTAACTGTTCTATTTTGCTGCAGTATGCTTGGTGAAAAATTAGAACCTTTGATTATAGGTAAAGCTGCATATCCCAGAGCATTCAAAAAGGAAAATATTAATTTGGCTAATTTAGCAATTAAATGGGAGAATAATAAGAAAGCCTGGATGACCAAAGAAATATTTAAATCATGGTTGAGTGATGTGAATTATATGATGGAAAAGCAAGAACGAAAAATAATTATTTTTATTGATAATGCATCTAGCCATTATATTGTCGAAAAAAGCCATGTAAAACTATTATATTTTCCACCGAACATGACTTCTCATTTACAACCACTCGATCAGGGTATAATTCGAATGGTAAAGGCATTTTATAGAAAACAGCTACTTACTAGTCTCATTTCCAGAGTTGATGAAATTAAAAGTGTGCCTGAATTTATAAAAACAATTACTGTATTAGATGCTATAAGATACATTATTAGTGCTTGGAAAAATGTTACGAATTCATGTATAGAAAAATGTTTTGCTAAGTCTGGATTTAAAATGGTGAAACAGGAAACTGATGATGAAATTTTGAATGATTTTGATGAATTTCCAGACATAAAAATTTTTATGGAAAATGAATGCATTAATTCGGATGAACTTGTTAATTTTGATAATAACACGAGTACACAACTTTCTATTGGAGATGAGCAACATGAAATAATGGAAATATTAATTGGTGAGCATTTAAATTGTCCAGATAGCATGCCTGTTGAAAATTTAATAGTGAATGAAACTAATAATGTCGTGAAAAACCATATTAATGTTAAAGAGGCCTTGGAAATAATAAAAAGGCTGAAAATATATGCAATTAAAAATCAACCTTCAATTTTAAAAAAAATAATGGATGTTGAGTCTGAAATTGAGAAGGAATGTCTTATAGTTAAAAGATCAGAAAGAAGAAAGTACAAATTGTATGATTTTATAACTAAAAAATAATAATTAAGGTTTTATATATATATTATTTACGTTATAACATAACCTCTCTAATGCGGAAAGCCTCCCTAATGCGGAATTTTTTTCCAAGAACCAACCTTTCCGCATTGGAGAGGTTTTACTGTATCAGGATTCAAACATGTGGCTAATCTGGAGAATTTCAACCTGATATTTATATAAAATATATACAAGAGTATTACTCAAACACTTTTAATTAATTATCGAATCTTCTAAACCGAATCGTATCTATAGCAGAAATTATCATCGAATTATCATCTTCTGAAACAAGTTTAACAAGATTGAATTGTAATACATCATCTACTATGTAAACTCTCCCATGAAGATGCTCATAAAGTAACCCACGCCTTGTATTCTGGTTCGCGTCGATATCTGGTCTTATAAGAACCCTATCTTCTACATTGAATTCAAACCTGTCATTTCTCCAAGCACTCCTTCTGACCATCCTCTCTGCTGATTGATTAGTTGCTCTTCTGGCGTCTTCTATCATACCTATCGACGCTCCTCCAGACCTTTCATTCACAATATTATTTATAAATGCCTCTGGTTCATATGAAGATTGCAGTAAATCAATGTTTAAAGATTCAGATGGAGTTTCATGTTCGGAAATAACTACTTCTTCTCTAGTATAGACACCTCTATCCTGGCCTAAAACATCATCATTTAAAATATTCTTAACATGGTCCACGGGCATTAATATACGAATAGATGGACCAAACATTAAAGATAAAGGTATTGCGTTTGTGGTAATATGAACCATTATGTTGTAGCTAAAAGTACTCGCTTCTCTAACAGCTGTCCATTTTCCTGGCGTGCCCTGAGTAAACAGAGATGAAGCTATCATCCACTTTATTGTTTGATTCGCTCTCTCAACCGGTCCTTGAATCCATGGACATCTGGCTCTTCCCCTGACGTGTCTTATTTCAAACTCGCTTACCAAATTTATCATTAAGTCATTGCAAAATTCCCCACCATTGTCGGTGTGGAGAATGAATGGGATACCAAATGTTAAGATTATAGTTCTTATAGCCGAAACTACAGCGCGTCCAGTTTTTTCTTTCAAAGGAACAGTCCAGAGATATTTTGAGAACGAATCTATCACAACAAGCATCCATTTAAATCCATCATTTACATTAGAATAGTATCTAAAGTCGACTAGATCGGCACAATAACGCTCTCTGGCATACCTAGCAACTATGGGCCTCAGAATTGGACGGGTAACCATCGTTCGCCTCGACTGGCATACTTCGCATCCTCCTATTATCCTCGACACTTCTATCCTAGTGATACCGTAAGCCAGCGTTTTCAATAGACAAAATAACCGGGCTCGCCCAGGATGTCCATTGCTTACATGAACAAGCTTTATATAATCGAACTTTGATTCAATCTCCTCTTCTGTAAAGAAACGATGATATTCGTCTACACCTGCTTTATATTTAAAGCACCTCTCTGCAAAGGAAAACTTCATGGCTCTCTTAATAAAGACCCATCTACTCTCTCTAGATGCATACCGGTCGGGAACAACACCATGTCTCAAATAAAGGATAATTTCATCTTTTTCTCTATTTGTTAATTTTATTTTCATGGCGTTAAAAGTTATTTTTGTTCTTAAATAAAATCTCGTAAAAAATTTATTCTATAAAATTAATAATCACGGTGGTTAGCAACACTACAACTTCTAATTGAACTAAAAAAAGTATATTTATAGTCGTATCTGTTACATTACATGGTTTCTCTATGGCGTGTGGTTTCCCTAGCGTGCGATCTCTATGGCGTGTTTTCTGTGGGGACGGTGACAAATAATATTTTTTGTTTTTTTGCGCAACTCAATGATGATATTTAAATTCTTAGGGTATATTACATTTTTTTATGTATATGAAATTCGCTTTTTATTTTTATCCAAACATTTTTTTGCACACTGTACATAATAAGTCAATCATATTTCGCTCGGATTGATAATCGTGATTTAATTCTTGTGATTTAGCTTTGTACCATCTATATAAGCTACTTTGTTGAGTCCCTCGAGTTTATTGATCATAAAATTGCATTTCAAAATCTTATCGATTCCTTTATTCATTGTTTTTACTTGGAATTTCTGAAGGTTGGGATAGATTAGGCTGTTGAATAGCGGACCTGATGTGTTATATTTATACCATTCCATTTAAGCTATAATTTAAATTTTCTTAGTCTTTTTTTCCCTAACCAAAATCTTTTTGAATCCACCTCCTTTTTGTGTAATACATAAATATGTATAGTCATCCAAGTTCTTTCATATTTGTAGACGTACATAAAGCCAATACCCTTTTTTTTCTTAGGAAGTCCTAATCCTTGTAAATAATTTATTAATTCATTCTAGTATTAATATGTAATTGCGGTGAGGCTCCTGTATACGTACGAGTTCTATTCTCGGTTTATAATTTTTTAAAAAAATAGAATTAAATTCACAAAATAAAGGCTTTTTATACTTTACATGTTAAATCATCGACAACTTGTACTACTGACAATCACATATGATGAAGCCTTATCATGGATGATCAAAAAGAATTATATTTCAAACGAAAAAAATGTGATCATTGTAACGACGTTCAAATGAAAAGAGAAAAGGTAAACGAAAAATTTAGATGGAGATGTAATAGTTGTAGTAGTACAAATTCAATTTTTTATAACACGATATTTCATAACAGTAAAAGAAACATAATTGAAATTATCGATTTAATTTATTTTTGGTCGAAAAATCTCACCCAAAATAAAACTTCTTTGGAGTCCAATACCAATTCTTGTGGTACATTAAATGTGTGGTACAAAAAACTTAGTATGCAAACATATTTTATTATGAAGAATCTACGCAATAAGAAAATTGGAGGTTGTGGGCATGTTGTTGAGATCGACGAATCAAAATTTAGCAAACAAAAATATAATGTAAGGAGAGTGATAAAATCTCCATGGATAGTTGGTGGTGTAGATTTAACTACCAATGAAGTATTCTTTGTCGAAGTATTTTCTCGTGATAAACACATATTGTCAAAAATAATAACCGATAACGTAGAAATAGGTACAACAATCGTTACAGATTGTTGGAAAGGTTATGTAAAATTAGAAAGCCTTGGATATGTTCATAAAACAGTAAATCACAGTGAAAATTTTGTGAATTCTGAAAATGGTGCAAATACACAGGCCATCGAAAACAGATGGGGTGTTCATAAACGTATGATGCGAAGTAGATATATTACTTCTAACTCTGATTTAACTCTTATGTTTTCAGAATTTATGTTTAAGCTTAAGTTTAAAGAAAATGTTTTTTAAAATTATGGAAAATTTGATAAATTTCAATAATTAGTGAATTTGATTCTATTTTTTAAAAAAATTATAAACCGAGAATAGAACTCGTACGTATACAGGAGCCTCGCCGTAATTACACTTCAAACACGTTTGTCTATAATTGTAAACGGTGTAAATTTTTTAAGTTGAAATATACAAACCCTTTATTTGTAATCGGCGAGTACAATTCCCGAGGCTTTTAAAAAAAGGATGTTCCAAAATAAATAAATTATTTACTGATATATATTCTACATATTTTTATCGGAAGTTTATTTTTATATAGTTTCTTATAAATAACTATTGTATAAAAAGGCAATTTTTGCAAGGGGAACGTCTACTTTTAGTTAATTGAAAAATATTTAAATCTTGACGGGCAATTTTTAATTGCTTGTGTGTTACATTCCTTCCGAGGATCTATAAAATTTAAACTACGACTTAAAATGTATAAATCCTAAAGAATATATATTATTATGAATCGGCATCAATTGTGGCGCTGATTTCAATGTTGCTTAAAATCAAATCGTTAATAGTTTTTTCGTATCTTTTTCATAAAAAAGTTTCGGATCACAATAGAAAATTTCCCCCCGGGGGGAAATTTTCTATTGTGAAAAATAAAAAAAAAATTAGGATGAACATTTAATTAGATCCATAACCACACCAAAGAAATTATTCTTGTTGTTAAAATAAAAACAAAATTCCTTTAAAAAAATCCCTCTCTTACCGGTTTCAACTCCTTTACGTCGTTTTATCTCCAATTTTAAACAATTGTTAAATGATTCAACAGCTTGAGTATTAACACCATTTGCCGAATTTAAAAATTCATACTTATGGCATACTGTTTGGTGCACATAATTGAAGTTAGGTAAACAAGCGTAACTACGCATTTCATCTGTCCAAATAATTGAATTATTAGCTACCTGATTACATATAATGGGTACTAGTGTTGAAGATTGCTTATTCGGTATTACACAAGCAAAAACACGTGTAATATTTTCTCGAACTTCAACGATGCATAAAGCATCCGTTCGGTTCTCAGGGGAACGCCCGCGGTGGCTTTTACATTTGAAGTTTAACATTACTTCATCGATCTGTACATTGATTCCAGGACCACCAAGTTTATTGGCCGAAAAGTCGGGTTCGGGAATAATTTCAACAATTTTATCAATTATCCTTTTGATTGTAAATCCTGTTAGATCAAGACTTAAGGTAATACTATACCGAGGTTGCCGCGTAGCGTATTTTATTACAATACGTAAAATTGTTACCAAGCTTGTACTAAACGGTTCAAAAAAAGAACTCTTACGTATCGAATAGTACTTTTTATGATTCCAACATGTTCGAGTCATACACCGCCATGCAAAACCATCTTCATGGCGGCTGTATTTAACAAAAGAATTCGGATAAGTACATTCGACACAGCGAGATTCTCTTTTCAAAAAATTATTTTGCATTAAGATTTCAATTAATTCAAGTTTTGATAAACGAAGAAGTACTTGTTCAAATGAATCGGGTGTTTCCATGATCTAGTTGAATTTTTTTTAAATGTTTTTAGGCGGGAATTTTGGGGGAAATTTTCTATTGTGAGTTCGCCGGGGGAAATTTTCTATTGTGATCCAAAGTTTCTTGTGTTTCTACGTCCATTCATCCAATGATTCCCAGAAACGAACCACTCTTCAATTCTTGTATTGAATTTTTGAGAATTTGCTTTTATCTATGTGAAAAGTTCTCTTAACAGCTCTTTCGGTTTCTTCCGTTCGACAAAAATTTTATTAACAATGTTGATGTTCAATTATATCGAATATACTTTACTCTGGTACCCCCGGGCTCTAACACGAGTTGTGTTTTTTAATAAAAAAATGTGTATTTATTTTTATTTTAAATATTAAAAAATATTTGCAAAATCTCACAATTAAATACTTTATTTTCTAATTGCATTGATAAAAGACTTGAAAAGGTCTTCCTTTTCATGCTGTCTTCTTCAAATAAATTCGAAAACTTTGCTTTGAATTTTAGCAGATGTTCTTACTCTTGCCGGCACTATAAATTTTAAAGCATTCCACGTACCTTCTATGTAATTGGTATGGTATACATCTTTGTTTTTATATTCAATAGAATGCTTAACTGAATGATGTATAAAATCAATTTTTTTTTTTAATAAGTTGTAGCCTTTCCAACAGACTGGGCGCAAATTGCGCCAATTTTAATAAAACATAAACACAAGCAAAAAAGTGAAATATACTTAAAATATAAACAATTATTCAAATAAAAATTTAATCACCAAATTCAAATTCATTTTCTCTTACTACTAACTTCAAGTACACTAATTTATCCAAATTACCATATACTTTTGATAATTCATTATATTTTCTTGCTTTTTCTGAACAACTGGTATTAAAATTATCTGAAACAACGATACTCAAATGATCAATCACGTTACGTTCTACAAGGTTGTATTGCTTTTGATAAAATTCAACATTTTCCCCAAGTTTGGATTTGTTTCGCCCAAACTCGCATTAATGCCACGATGCCATCCCTCAGATATATTCGTTGTTAATGGCTCAAATTTTACTATTCTTTTAAATAAACTTAAATCTTCATTATCAAATAGCGGTTCTTTGTTATCATTTCCAATATATACCCTCTCAACGTAATTTAAAAACATTTTAACTTCTTCGGAAGTATAGTATTTCACAATTTTCTTTGTATAATCTTTAAAAAATTCCCTCATATCAATACCTTTTAAAAATGGCAAACAAAATAAAATTTTCATCATTGATCTAAAAGTCGTGTTTTCTTTATAAATTATCACCAGTCCATATTGTTGAATCTTTTTCCATAAGGATTGCTTAAAGTGAAATAAACAATATTCTATCCCCGGATTAGAATATACTTCTTTTAGTGCAATAACTGTTGAAATTTCAAAATACAGTGTAAATTTTTTTGCATCAATCAATATTCCTTTCGATCTCAAAAAACTGAATGCTTCAATGTATGTTTTTTTAGATTTATCTTTCAAAAACATATATATCATTGGAAATACCTTTCCTAAAATTTCTACATGTATAGCGTATAATTGATAAAATTCATTAGGAACACTTTTGAATGTACCATCTCCAATACTATATTTCGAATTTTGTAAATTTTTAAGAAATTTATCACTATAGAATATAACTATTCCGTTATCTTGAGAAGTGTACTGTAAAAATTTATCCCCATTATTTGTTTCAAAAAAATACGATGGTATAAAATCAATTGTTACATTTAATTCTTTTTCATCAGCTCTGCTATTCGTGATTATTTTCTTCATATGCTTCGTAGTTGGTAAATATTTTTTTTCGGAAACATCATAAGTATCAATGATTTTATTGATTATAGCTAGTGGTTTTTCATGTGTACTTGAACGGGAAATTTTTTCGGCGCGAATAATGTGTTTCAAATTCGTGGTGGCAGGGTGAACGTGTTTGTTTTTCAAAACTGGGACAGTATCAGTAAAAATGATGAACGCACTACATGTTTTAACGGTACATCGAAAAACACCCGGTCGATTTTTTAATGTTCTGTAGCGGTGGCCTTCGTGTTCAAATGCGGTATTATTTCTTTGTGTTTTAATTATTTTCATATGTGGGTTTCTTTAAAAAAATATAATTTATTAAAATTGGCGCAATTTGCGCCCTACCTTTTTATATTCAATAGAATGCTTAACTGAATGATGTATAAAATCAATATTTTTTTAAATAAGTTGTAGCCTTTCCAACAATCTGAAACAACAATAGAGCTGGGTAAAATAAAATTCAAAATTGCATTATTAAAACTTTTTTTTCTTGAATCAATTGGTATTGCAAAAAAATTCTTTCCTTGGTAACTTCCACTCCACCAAATAAGCAAACATCTTCAATGGCATGGCCTGAATTATGTTTTCTTTTACCAAATTTGATTCGTCTATCCGAACCAAAATCCCCGGACCTCCAATTTTTAATTTGTTAAAATTAATAGAATGTTTAAAAATATCACCCATTATTTTTAAATAGTGAGATATTGTTTTTGTACTCAATCCTGTTATTTTAACAATCATGTTAAATGAACACTTTGCGAGATAAAAATAAAAAAACCTCAAGTATTTCATCTAATTTTAGATTTTTATTAGCAAAAATGGTATCCTTTAATAACGAATAATTTTTTCTACGATTCTTTTTTTTAACACTTATACTCAAAAGTGTTTATTCTTGTTAACTCTGATTTATCAGTCATACAATATTTAGGATCCGAAAAACACCTATCTCTTTTAAATATTTGATTGCCCATTCTTCATCAACGAAAATATGTTGTAATTTTTTGCGTGAAGGAATCATTAAGGTAAAAGAAACAAAAAATAAATACATATTCTTTATTAAAAAAAAATAATCTGGGTTCGAACTCTGGGTGACCGGAGTAAAGTTCAACCGTGTATACAAAAGGTATTTATATATTAGTTTTGTATTTTATAGCCGAAACTGTGATAATCACGAGTGACAAAGAATCAAAAACTATGTATTAGATATAAAAAAACATGAATCCATATGAACGGAAAGGGAATACATTATATTTAAATTAAGAATTTTGTATTTATAAATATACCCTCGGAAAAGTAGTTTACAGAATATATATTACATTGCCAATTTTCTCTCATGTCAGAAACCACCATTTTAAAAATAATTTGGCTGTTTGTCATATTGATGTATTTAACAGGTTTATACGGTGGTGGCCTTGGTGGTATAACAATTATACGTGTTGTATTTAAATGATAAGGGCATCATTTGTACATTTAAATAAAAACATATTAAATACTCCAGGTTTTTGCTGAAGTAGGCGAGAAGCAACAACCATATTACCAATTAAATGCTCTCGGGTAACTACAAAGAGTATTATTTGAGGTGATTAAAACAAATAAACGCCCCTCGTTTATATATATATATTCATGATATCATAAATGTAATTTTATCAACTTGCTTACCAGAATTTAACACACAACGTATTAATATTTTAGCAATATTACAAAACATGAAATTAAAAAATTTGGTGTACTGTGAATATATATTGTTTTTAAAAAGATGCTATTCAGTTGTTCATAATTGTGTAAAAAGTTATTTCAAGGGCTATTCAATGTTAGAGGTTGGTTTATTGATATTTATTTTCTAGGAAGAATTTATTACTGCTGATATCGCCAGGTCGGTTATTTATTTAACTTGGTCACTAAATATTCCAAAAAATATTTACAAGTTATGTAATTTTAAATTTATTACTTAAAAAATATTCCCATCGTTGTAAATGCATATTGAAAATAGATAAAGCTATATTTTTAAAATTGTATGTGTTGCTGTGAAAAATAAAGCATAAACAATGTGTTTTTTGCAAGGTAAATCATTTTGATCAATTAAACCCAATTGATACTGTTGTGATACTAAAAGTATAAAGTTTGTATTTTTATCATAAACCCCCTTTTACATTATATTTAAGGTCTTCATAACAATATATGCCTTATTATTTTTGGTAGTTTTTTAAGGTAATAGCAAGCAAGTTAAAAAGATAAGAAGATACCTTTTGCATATTAATATATTTTATTTATGGATTAATAACATAATTAATCAAAAAATCGAAATTTTTTATTAAAGCATGGTTAATTTGGCTTGTAAAGGAAACATTCTATTCTAAAATATATTAAATAAAAGGTGTTTGAAAACATATTTTTATTTATTTATAAAATCATCAAGCATTAAATTATGGTTAAAAGGCAATTAATGTATTACCTTTGGAATTTTTTTTCTAGAAAAGTGGGATATATAGAATATTTTGTAGATGACATACACAGACTGCCCTTTGATATAATTAATCTAAATTTACAAAGAGATACTTTTTTTTCTTTTGATTATTCTAAAACACTCAAAAACACAAAAGGAAATTTTATAGTATACCTTCCCCAGGATAATTATTTAGATGAATTAAAGGAACTAGAAATCCATAATATAATCATCGTCTTTTTATCAAGAAATGAAAAGGGATTTACAAAAAAAGGAACTACTTGAAAATCTTTGGGATATAAAATATGAAGCAACAGTTTTTATTTTAGACGAAAATTCTTCACATGAGTTATTTGAAGCGATTCATGAAATATATTCTATAAGAATTATACTACAAAGTTATTCCTGTATATTGCTTGATTTTTTGTTTTATTTGTTCTTGTTTTTGATGATTCTTTCTATTTTTGTGATTGGCTATGTATTTATTAAGATATTTTCAGACAAAGATCCTGTTTTATTTCCTGGGATGATAGACAATTGTTTAATTGTTAAATACAATAAAATCGCCAGGGTTTTTTCTAATAGTTGTGCAATTTGCTTAGATGAATTCAAAACAAACGATTATTGTAGAATACTAAAATGTGATCATTATTTTCACTCTACATGTGTTGACCCTGGTTAGAGTCAAAAAGTTCTCGATGTCCTTTGTGTAATAAACACATTGTTACATAATTATAGAATACCAATAGATATTTGTATAGTATATTTTAAGTGCATATAAGATTCACGGAAATAATTAAATAATTCCACAAACAAGGTTAGCTTTTTATTTTACCTCGGTCAAATATATTTGATACTTTTATTGATTTAATCACAAATTTTGGTGGTTACTGCACTCGTAAAGTTAAAAAAAACATGTCGTATAAATAAATAGACATTTCACGTTTAAATAACAATGAATCGAATATATCTGTATTTTACTAAAATATTTTTATCTTAAATATGTTTAAAGACCTTAAAAGTATTTTTAGGCCTAGAGAAATCACATAAACAAAACTTGCAGAGAATTCTCATAACTTGGAACTAAAATCTTTAAAATACATAGACTGCTTGAATTCTAAATAAACTAAAATAAATAACGAGTATACACATTTTCAGGATTATACTTTAAATAGGCTAATCGTCTATGAATTATTTCTTTAAAATATAGAGTTTGAAAGAAAGGGGTTAACACAGTTTGTTAGAAGATGCATATATCCGTAATTCAAAATTAGAAATTGTAATAAATCTAAAGCGTAACAAGAATTAAGGCATGGAAAAGTTTGAATTTACACTAAAAGAACAACAACTATAAGAAAAAAAAACACAAAGAAGAAAATTATATAATTTTCATAGAGATGTTTTTTAGGAAGAGCAAATATTTATGAAGATCTAATAGGTTATTGTGGATGAAATAACATAAACCAAAGATATCACAAAATTGATTTTGAAAGTTATACCAGTTTGATATGAAATAATTTGAAGATTTGTACATTTTATATAAATGTTTAACCATCTTTCAAATAATATATTTGGCAATCTTTTTATAAGGTTAATAGAATTGTATAGTTTGTTGTTATAATGACTGAAACAACACACATCAATTAGGCAATATTTGATTGAGTTTTACTCATTCTGTCCTCGAGTACAGTAAGTGTTTTATAAGCTATAACATAAATAAACGGCAAAGTATATTAATAATAAATAAATATTACTTATTTAAACTATTTTATAAAGTATCGATTAAGGTTTTTTTAGAAATCGTTTATTATAAATTAATCACAGGCTTACCAAAACCTCATTAATTAAATATTGAATCGATTACTACATACGAGTGTAATATTTGAGTTCTGCAACATATTCTTGAAAACAGTTGATAGTGTCGATTCAATGTACGAAAATTCAATATCAAAATCACACATTGTTTTTTATTGGAAACATGTCTTTTCGGAGATTCAGAGATATTTCTTAACAAATATATTCCAATTGCCATAAACAAGCCATTACTCAATCTAGATAATTAAGCTGTAGGGAAAATTTGATATAAATTTTTTATCAATTAGATTGTATGTGTAATCTAACTCAAGTGATAACAGATAATATTTAATAACAAATCGTCAATGTCACGCCATCTATATACTTGTGTTACCGAGAATTTCTTGTGGCTCTGCAAGCCAAAGTCAATTCATTACTATATTTTCAGTCGAAGAATTATAAATTATAGCACGGTCTAAGCCTCGAGGTATCCCGAAAAGTTGGATTTTAAATATTACACAAACACGAAACACTTTTTGTAAAGCTTGTAATTTTTACAAAATTTGTTTAATGTTATTGTTTTTTTTGCAAAAGTAACACAGAAAAAAAAAACGAAACGGATTAAGTAAATTTTTCAAAGAATATATTTTCAACAGAATGTACAAAATATCATTTATTAAAGTATGAGAAATAATCAATGAAAAATCTCCAACAAACTATTATATTTTTTTGAAATAAGCAATTTTTTTGATGTAAACCATTTCATATTACTATTAAATTTCATCTTAAATATAAATAAATTATTTTTTATTTCCCGAGGAAGAGTTTTTAGCAAATAATCCTGTTGTTCTAAATTAAATAAAGTCCCTTAAATTTTAATAAAATAACTATTAATTACTTTGGTCAGGATTGTTATTAAGATAAGATTAATAAACCTTCTTTATACTATTTTTATTATAAGGATACAAACAATGTCCTTTGAAGCTTTGTATGAATTCTGCATCTTACGGGTATGTTTATTTTACATACAGCATATACATTAAATATGATTTGTATTTTTTTATAATGATCCCTAGATGGATTTTGAATCAAGTAATGCACTTAGTTTGGGGTATCTTATACTATCGAAAAATGTAATACGCACCATGGAGTAAATCGTGTAATGGTTGGCGCTTCTGCTATTACTACTCGTTGGCAAAAAAATATTCTTTGACTACCTAGGCTTCAATAAATTTATCGCATTCTAACCCAGCCCATTTAGATTTTACCTTTTTTCTATTCATAATATTTTTTCGAAGATGTAATATTATTTTGACGATGTAATATTTTTGAATGCTTGTAATATTTTTGAAAGAACATACAGTGGATATTTTATGATTGAAAAGAAGAATATTTTTGCATGCCAAAAGAAAACATTTAAAATTTTGCCAAGTTGCAATGCACATAAATTCCAAGGCTGTTTTCTTTGAAAAGAACCCCATGAGTGTCGAATTTGTGTATCCACTAGAGAACGATCTTTATGAATTGCAAAAATAGATAATTAATTGGTCTGAATTGCGCATCAAACCATGATACACAAGGATTAACTAAGCCTCTTCCAATGTTTCTTTTTAAAGGACCCCATTTTAATAAAATTGTAGGTTTTTATACATTAAACACAGTCTATAAAAAAACAATTCATTATATAAACAACAGGCATCTTTAAACAAAAACTAAATAACTCGCTTTACAGGCCACTCGTTTAACACGTTTTTGATCATATAGTGGATTTAAAACCCCAAAAGAAAGCAAGAAATAGTTCACCTTTGATATTACACGCACATATTTCTTTTTTATTGTTGCTCAATTATAGAAGACAGAGAAGAATAGACGAAAAAGAAATCACAATATCAATTATAGATTTATTTCTAGGTTTCACCAATCCTAAATCAATCCAAACAGAGTGTAATGAAGATGACAATGATGTTATGTAAATTTATAAAAGAAGAATTATTGTTCAAAGTGATAGCAATTTGAGTCAACATGTATGTACATACTTCTGTGAACTTCATATTGTTTTTATAAGTTGTTATGTCGAAAGTTCGTGTAATTAAACTACATTTATTTGTGTTTTATTTAATCTGTCGGTTGCTTCATGATTGACTTTAAAAACATGTTTATGTGTTTTTTTTTCGTTCAACATGTGTTTTCATATTTTCGATTAAAATAATTTTGTTAGGAACCTATCTTACACGCAAATCGAGACATTTATTTTTAAAATAAAAAGAGGTTTTCGGTTATAGTGTACTTTAGGGGGCCCGGGATCGAATCCTAATGTTTGTCTATGAAATTTTAAAAAAGGTAAGTAAAAACTAAAAATTACTCTGACCAATGAATATTTTTGAATTCTCACAACGTGTCGCTTCAGAAGAAGAAGCCGTACTTTTTGCAAAAAAACTAGGAATTTTAAGTGATCTCCCTCCAAATTGTCCGCGTTGTGGTAGGATTATGAAACTAGAAAACAAAGGTCGTACGAGCCCGGAAACAAAACGTTGGCGTTGCTTTATTAAGTCATGCAGAAGTTCTATAAGTGCAGTATCTCAATTCACAAGAAGCAAGAAACCCATTTCTTGTATATTAAAATTGATGTATTTCTTTAGCTTAAATTATAAAGTTGATGAAGCTGCTCTGCATTGTGGCGCTTCTAAAAAAACTTCTATTCGTTGGTACAAAATATTTAGAAAAATAATCAGTATTTCAATTCTTAATAATAATACGGAAAAGATAGGAGGAGAGGGTTTTACAGTTGAAGTAGATGAAACATACTTGTGCAAGAGAAAGTATAATGTTGGTAGAATATTTGTATCACAGTCGGTTTGGGTCGTAGGTGGAATTTGTCGAGAAACTGGAAAAATTTTTATGCGCACTGTTAGTAAAAGAAATGCGGAAAATTTAACGTCTATTCTTAATGCTTGTGTAGAAACAGGTACAACAATAGTAACAGATTGTCGGAGAGGATATAAACGTCTGTCAGTAAACGGTTTTAATCATTTAATTATTAATCATAGTTTTAATTTTGTAGATCCCCTCAACAGAAATATCCATACGCAACGTATTGAACGAATATGGAAAAGTCTTGAAAGTTTTATTCCGAAAAGTGTGCGAAGAGAATATTTAAGTCAACATTTGGATAAATTTATAAACTTTCAAAATACTGAGGTGTCTAATTACTTAATATGTTTTAATAATTTCGTGGATTTATTTAAAATTTAGGTTATATTTTACTTTGGGTGGAACAAGTTCGAATCCCACACATGCAGTTTTTTTATTAAATTTTTTATAAAAGAAATACAATTTAATTTATTGGAGAACCTATCCATGAATATTTTCGAAATCGCAGAAAAAACAGCAACCGAGGAAAAATCTTTTCAATTTGCACAAGACATAGGACTGCTGAATCTAGAAAACAGAATTTGTACGAAATGTGAATCAAATATGGTGCTTGAAAAATACAAAAGCACGATAAAAAATAAATTGAGATGGCGCTGCATGCTCCGAAATTGTAGATACAGTTCTTCGATCTTTTCGGGAACAATCTTCGCGGGAATGAATTTAAAATTGTCAATAATGCTTCGATTAATTTATCTATATTCAATGGATTTTAAAGTGTGTGATGCAATATTGCATTGTGGAATTTCTAGCAAGACTGCAATTGTTTGGTTTAAAATTTTTCGAAGAATTTGTCATTCATATCAGATGAGTCAAAGTTCTTGTAAGATAGGCGGAATAAATACAACTGTGGAGATTGATGAAACATATGTATGCAAACGAAAATACAATGTCGGGAGAATTTTAATCAAACAATCAGTGTGGTTGGTAGGTGGGATCTGTAGGGAAACTGGAATGATTTTTCTTAAATTCGTTAAGCGTAGAAATTCAGCGACATTAATGGAAATAATTAAAAAATTCGTCTTGCCTGGTACAAGAATTGTTACAGATTGCTGGCGCGGATATTTAAAATTAGGGGAAAATGGATATTTTCATGATACAGTCAATCATACCTATTATTTTGTTTCACCCGAAAATTCTACCATACATACCCAAAGAGTAGAACGCCTTTGGCGCACGGTTAAAAATTTCATTCCGAAAAATGTGAGAAGAGAGTTTTTGGAATCATACGAAAGTGCATTCTTGGTGTCAAGGGCTGTTAGTGTTGAAGGTAAATTGAAAAGATTTCAAAACTTCGTGGAAATAATTAAATTGTATTTCTTTTATAAAAAATTTAATAAAAAAACTGCATGTGTGGGATTCGAACTTGTTCCACCCAAAGTAAAATATAACCAAAATTTACTTTAATTAAATTTTTACCTTTTTTAAAATTTCATAGACAAACATTAGGATTCGATCCCGGGCCCCCTAAAGTACACTATAACCAGGTTTTCTATATTGAAGGTTCTTATATTTTTAAAGAGATGTTTATCAATGTTATTAAATCAAAAATATTTACATTTTATAAAAAAGGTTTGCCAATAAAAAACAATTCGGTTTTATTTAATGAACTTTATTTTCAGCTCGGTTGATTTCTAAGTCATTTAAAGCAACAACAGCCCTTGTTAATTCTACAGAATAACATTCTAAAAGTTTTTCGTCTTCATTTTCGTAAACAATGGGGTTTTCACTCAAACAATCCTGTAAAATTCTTAAAATTTTATAATTTTTTTTAATTTTCCCAGTTAAAACATTTTCCAAATATTCTTCAATGTTTTCCAAAGAACTTTTATATGCAATCAAACTTTCTTTAATAACTTTTTTGTAATCTAAATCGTCCTTTTTCATGTCTCTTAAAAGATGTTGCACACCAACCTCTTCTGCCTCTTCAGCTTCAATAGAAGTGTTAACAAATACAAAATCATTGTCAACAAATTGAAAGATATCAACTGGTAACTTAGATTCTTCTGTCTCTACGTCTACTATTAGTAGATAAGGGTTTGGAATAATTTGTTGAATGGTGTTCGTAATTTCATTGTCGGATTTAAACATCTTTGGTCCACTGTGATACCAACCTAACATCTTTTCATTTGAGTTTACTTTTCTTACCAAATCGTACATGGAAATTAAAAATGTTGTGTCCAAATACCAAATGCCTTTCTCTTCATCTTCTTCAAAAGGAATTGAAAATGTATTAGTAATGTGAACTTCGTCTCCTTCCATACTTCCTAGTACTATCCCAACAACTCTTTTCTTATCCATTCTGCAATAATGGTCTGTGATTGAGAGCAAAACCAAAGGATGAACAATTGCTCTATTTGAGGTCATAATAGGATACAAAAATAAAAAAAAAAGTATATTATTCCAAAGTTCTAATCCTTGTTTTAATTAAATTAAAATAGATTAATGATTGTAATTTATATCCAAGGTTCTAATCCATGTTCTTAAAAATTAAAAAAATAGGATAAAAATAAGATAAAAAAATTTAAAAAATAATTAGCATGAAATTAAAAGGCGGATCATTCAAAACTCTAAATTTAGAGAAACAGCTTTTATACAACATTACCTTCAGTAATCCAACACCAATACAAAGAAAGGCCATTCCACCTTTATTAATGAATCAAAATATAATAGGTATAGCAAGAACAGGAAGTGGTAAATCGTTAGCGTTTTTAATCCCAGCAGTTCAAAAAATAATTGCAGAAAACAAAAAAGTTTTAATTGTTGTACCAATTAGAGAATTAGTTTATCAAACACTTAACTTTTTAAAGCCTTTATTAAAGAATTTAAAAGTTAAAGTAGCATTATTGCATGGTGGAGTGGAAGAAATTGAATTAAAGGACCCTGACATTATAATTGGTACAATAGGTAGAATAAGATACACAGAATTACCAAAAATAGATTTTATGGTCGTAGATGAAATTGATAGAATTTTAGAAGAAAAGAATATGAAATTTCAATTTTTAGAACTACAAGAAATGTTAAATAAGGATTTACAATCAGCGTATTTTTCAGCAACACTGCCAGAAGACATAATTGGATTAATCTCTGATTTTAATTTAATAAAAGTTGATAATCAAATGAATGAAAATTTGAAACATTTCTTTTTTTCTGTGCCAAGAACAGAAAAGGAAGCAGCTTTACTCTTCTTATTAAAGGGAATTGAAGAAAAGACAATCATCTTTGTCAAAACAAGGTATACTGTGAATTATTTAGCAGAGGTACTTTTAAACAAATGTGTTACAATTTATTCTTCTATGGATCAAGAATGTAGAACCGACAATTTATATAGTTTTATTAAAGGTGAAACAAAGATATTGGTTGTCACGGATTTAGCAGCAAGAGGATTAGACATCCCATTTTTATATGTTGTAATCAATTACGATCTTTGTGACTCCAAAACATTTTTACATCGAATAGGAAGAGTAGGTAGAAATGGAAGATTTGGTAAACAATATTCATTGGTAGCTTATAAAGAAATACCACAATTCAAAAGAATTAATGAGAAACTATTTCTAAACGAAGAAATAGGAACAATCCCATCCGAATTACTTTACGATTTTCAATCCTTTTTAGATTCATTAAATTTAAAACATTTAAAGAGAAGTGCAATTAAAGGAGAAGAAAAGGCCGCAAGATTTGCTAAAAAGGAAGAAGATGTTGATAACGAGAAAATAGAAATAAAAACACATACACTTTTTAGAAAAAATGATCAAAAAGAAGATTTTATTTTACAAATTAAAAATAAACTTAATAAATCCAAAGAGCAAAAAGTAGTTAAAGAGAACATTTATATGGATAAAAACTATATATCTTATAAATCCACTGGGAATTTCTTGATAGAGAATATAAGCACATACAATAAAGATACTTTTGAGAAGGTTGGGATTAATAAAAAAGAAGAAAAGAGGAATAAATGGAAGAATAATAAAAAACAATGAAGTTTATAATTAAAATAGTTATTTTTTTAAACTTTACGAATTTTAGTTTGAGCAAACAAACTTTTTTTTGATCATTACACATATGTATATTATAATTTGTGGCAGTAATATATAATTTCAAGTGGGAATTTAATTAAATTGCTAACAAGAAATAAATATACAGGAGAAACACAGTTGATAAACTACTTTTATCTAAAGAGTTATCTAAAGAATTATTTTTATTTAAATACTAACTTTTATTTAAAGAATTATTTTAATTTTATTTTAATTTTAATTTTATTTAAATACTAACTTTCATTTAAAGAATTATTTTTATTTTAAAATTATTTGTAAAAAATGGAACTTTTGCAATTTGAAAAGGACATTATTTCAGATTGTTTAAACAAAAACCACATGTTAGTTATAGCAGAAGGTTTAGGTTTAATAGAAATACAACGTACTGAACTATCCTTTTATGACCATAATTACACGTTAACAATTTTACTAAATTTTTCTGACAAACAGATTGAATTTTTAGAAAGAAAAGTAAAAATTACAAACATTTCATCAAATACAACAACAGAAAGAAATAAATTATATAAAAATGGTGGAATATTTAACGTTTCTTCTAGAATATTCATCTCTGATTTGTTGAATAAGAATTTAGACATTGATAAAATTACATGTATTTTTATTACTGATATAGAAAGATTAAACATTAATAGCACAGAATGTTTTATTGTATCAGTAGTGAAGAAAAATAACATAAATTGTACTATAAAGTGTTATTCTGAGAAGAGTATCTTCTTTTCCTCTGAATTAATTTACATGGATGAAATGATGCAGGCCTTAAGACTGGACACTTTAATTTTATATCCAAGATACCACGAAATAGTAAAACAATCGATCAAGGAATCCTTTCTTACAGAACATAAACTAACACTAAACAAACGAATCAACGAGTTACAAGTTTATTTGATGGAGTTGGTAAATTCATTAACAAAAGATTTCAACCACATAATGAAAAAGAATATTGACACCGACTTTTTGATTTGTACAGACAATTTAGAATTTCCTGTATTGAATCACAGGACAAGACAATTAGAAGTTGATATTTCAAACATAAAGAAGTTGATCTATTTGCTTTTCTCTGTGGACATTGAATTGTTCTACGACTATTACAACCTGTTATACAATGAACAAATAAAGAACAAAGGAACATGGATAAGCAACATTGCAGCACACGTCTTAAAAGAAAAGGCAGTAGAATACATCGAAGAAGAAAGAGAATTAAGAAATAAGAAAATAAAAGAAGAAGACTCAGTGTCTTCTTTAGAAAAGGAATCATTGAATGTAGAAGAAAGAGAATTAAGAAATAAGAAAATAAAAGAAGAAGACCCAGTGTCTTCTTTAGAAAAGGAATCAGTAGAAGCCATAAATCCGGAATTACAAATAGAAGACACCTTTAAATGTGAAAAATTGAAAGTAAGAAGCTTCAATTCTAAATTAAACAAATTAATTTCACTGGTAGAAGAGAATAAAGATAAAAATATTTGCATTTTAAGTAAATCTGGCGATATTTCCACGTTAATTTGTAAACATTTAACCATAAAATGTACAGGCTTATCACATTCGGACTTTAAATTTTCGGAAGAAAAATACGACATCGTAATTTTATTAGATCCCTCGCTTTCAACAATCCGGAAACTAGAAATTCTGAATTCCAAAGGCCATAAAACCAAAGCAGAATTACTTTATTTTAAAGGTTCACTAGAAGAGGAAAAGAATTTATTAACAATTAGACAAGAAAAAGATTCATTTGAGAAATTAATTCATCTAAGAGCCAAACAAGGATTATTTCTAAATGAAGAAGAGGATTGTTCTATAGGGAGTGTTCTTATAGATATAAGAGAAATGAGAGCATCTTTACCTTTCAACTTTTACAAACATGGATACGAGGTTAATGTTAAAACATTGATCATTGGTGATTACATAATCAACACAATCTGTGTTGAAAGAAAAGAGATTTACGATTTTATACTTTCTATTTCTTCTGGGAGGCTTTATAATCAAATCAATCAAATGACAAGTTTATTCAATTCCCCTGTTTTACTTTTAGAATTTCCAGTTAAAATGTCTTTATTAGAATATTGTCAGAATATTCACATGGTGAAATTCATAATTTTGATTCTAAACTTCCCATCTCTGAGAATTATTTGGAGTAATACTGACTCCTTAACAATAAAGAGTTTATCTTCTTTAGAGAAAAGAGAAGAATCTAAAATAAATGATTGTGATTTAGATTTAACTGAATTGCTTTTAAGTGTTGATGGAATTGATTGTTATAATTTGAACAAGATTATAAATAATTATAAGAACTTAATAGAATTGAGTAATGCAAATAAAGAGGAATTGATAGAAGTTCTTGGAAGTAAGAATGGAACTTTAGTTTATAATTTTTTTGTAGAAAAATTTGATTTATAACATTATTTACTCTTTATAATATGATTTATAACATTTATTTTAATTTATAGCATTTATAATATTATTTATAACATTTATTTTAATTTATAACATTTATAATATGATTTACTCTTTATAATATGATTTATAACATTTAATTTATAACATTTACTTTATTATTTTAATTTATTATTCAAAAAAATTAAATATTTCATTTTCTTCTTCACTTTTATTTTCTAATAATAAATATTTTTCTGATTTCGTTGATTGTGATTCTAAATGATTTAATATTTCTTGCTTTGATATATGTGGTTTGTTTAGGGGTTCTAATTCTAAAGAGTCCTTTTCTATAATAGACGTGTATTCATTCTTTGCATCCTCTTCATTATCCTTTAAAGCCTTTTGTTTGTGTGACTTAATACCCATATTAAATACCTTAGACAATATTTCTATCAATCCTGTGATTGTTTTATCTTGTTTCTCCATTCTATCTTTCAATTGATTCAGTTCAGAATTCATTGCCATGTGACTTTTAGTAATAAAATC
>CAUVYK010000295.1:0-20197 GCA_963556175.1 Tipula confusa
CAGAATTTTGTTTTCGATATTCGTTTAATATGTGGAATCGAAAACATGCATTTATTGGCTTATGTTTTGTTTTAAAAAAAGTTCGTTTAGAATTAGATTCGTAACTAAATAATTATTCAACTCCCAATTTTAATTTTAATTTTAAATTAATTAATATTTAATTAATCCTTTTTTTAATTATTTTTTATGTGGCCCATATTGTATCACCCACCCGAATTTTACAGATTTCTATTAATAGTAGAATATGATAATGTGAAAATCAATTCATTTAAGAGATAGTAGCATATTTGCTAAAATGAGTATATAATCAAAAATATAAAAAATAACCCCTTTTTTTCAAATTTTTGAGTTACAAGAGGTTTTTTAGCTAAAATTAAATAAATTCCTCTTCATTTTTCTTACAAATAAAATCTTCGGCCTAATACTAAATATACTAAAGATTACACTCTTCGTTTATTTTAATGAACAAACAACATTTTATAGCTACGTAATACCCCAAGTCTGTCCTTGTACAAGCACCAAAAGCTAACCGCGAGTTTATCTAGAAACAGTGTGAATTTCTCCTGCATCTCCTTCTTAAACATCTATTTATAATTATATTTCTAAGTTTATTCTTATTTAAAGTCATGAGTGCATTTTATTTGATCTTTCTTCATCAACATAATTTAAATTGGAATACTACTTATGGCTAGTGACCGGTTAGAGTGGCAAGTTCTAATCCCAGATTTTTTTTAAATATTCTAAAAAGAAATTTATACTACTACATGGTTACACACAGAGAAATTGTAGATTTAACAAAAAATTATGACACTACTGTCGCATATTTAATGGCCAACGATTTTATTCCACATTCATCACGATGTGAAGAATGTGAAAAACAAATGTCGAAAGAGAAATATAAATATTTGTTTCGGTGGAGATGTTCAATTTGTAACAGAAGAAAATCAATTTTAAAAAACACGTTGTTTTTCAATAGTAAACTTGAACCCCCCCTTTTAATTGATTTGATATACTTTTGGAGTTTAAATTTAACTCAGAACGTTACAATGAATGAAATAAAAATACGTTCAAGAGAAACCATAACTCGGTAGTACCGAACTTTGAGTTTGCAAACATTTTTTATTATGAAGCAATTAAATAATGGTAAAATTGGAGGTATAGATTGTATTATAGAAGTCGACGAGTCTAAATTTTCAAAGAGAAAATATAACGTTGGACGCGTTGTAAGATCACCTTGGGTAATCGGGGGTGTTGATATTGTGACTGGAGACGTTTTTTTTATGGAAATTCTGTTTAGGAATCGAGAAACAATTGCAAGTGTTTTGCTTGAATGCGTGAACCCAGGAACTACTATCATAACAGATTGTTGGAGAGGTTATGTTGATTTAAATTCGTTGGGTTTTAATCACATGACCGTAAATCATAGTAGAAACTTTATTGATCCCAGAACAGGAGCAAACACGCAGGCGATTGAAAACAGATGGAGTGTTTATAAGCGCAAATTCAGAGCAAGATCTATAACATGTAGAAGCGAGATAAGCCTGATGTTTACAGAATTTATGTTTAAATTGAGATTTAAAGATGAAACATTCGTAACAATCATGAGAAATTTAAGAATATTTAATTAAAATATCTATTTCTTTTTAGAATATTTAAAAAAAATCTGGGATTAGAACTTGCCACTCTGACCGGTCAGTCACCCTACTTATAAATTGTTTTTTTTTCGATTGTAACTAAACAAAATATATTTCAAATGAATTTTGGAATGGATTGCCATAACAAATATATAGTACTCACTCTAAATATACATTATTTAATGAAAAATTCTTTATGATATTTGATGAATTAAAATTTATATTCCGTATGGCTTATCTTAATATCGTGTTTTGTACAACGTGTGGACAACCGTGAAAGTTTTTTGTAAAAATAATTAAAATATGTGACCAAATAGAATATAGAAAAGGAGAGAACTGTACGTAAATAATGTTTTTTTAATAGAAAAATTGAAATGTTTGCAATTTAAAAAAAACGATGACTTTTGGCACGAAGTGACACCTATTAACCCATTTAAATCAAATGCTAATGATTATAAATATTGTTGGTGAAACTCTATTACAAATTTGTAAAAACCTAACAACAAATTCCGAACCTTGAAAATAAAATAAAATGAAAAAATAATATTTTATTATTAATAATTAATTATTAACGAAATAAATAAAAGGTTTGAATTAAATACATTAAAAAGGTTATTATTAGGGCAATTAAAAAAGTGAAATAAGTTTACAAAAAAAGTGCAAAAATTGAACAAAAAAGTTCAAAAAAATATTAAATGCTTTTATTAATCTTGACCAGAGTCTTCATGTCTAAATTCATTTTTTTTGAATTCATTATAATACAAAGAAAAATATGCAAAAATATTTTCCCTTTTAAAATTCATTTCTTTGCTTAGAAATTATTTTAGAATTGAAAGGCTCTTTTCAACTGCGAAAGTGGTGTGCATACACATTGAAATTAAAAAAATTCATATAGTAAGATCAAAATTTTGCTTATTTCCATATCTTCTAATCTTTTTAACTATTTTTTTGATGTTCACTAGATCAATCCAAAGTTAATATCATTCAATTCATTATAATCAGACTTAATTGTATATACATTATCCTCAAATCCATATAAAACATCAATAAGGTTTCGTAATTCTGTTTTATTTCAATTAAATTTCGTATCAATCTGGATTATGTACCGCTTTCTTGGCTTTTTGAATTAAAATACCCCCATCCATACTATCTACCATTACGGGAACTTTTGATAAATGAACAAAGCTTTTAAACAAATGAGCAATTTTGTAACAATCACGGTGGGTAGAATACCTATATCGTGAAATCTATTGGAAATGTTTCCGCTTTTAATTGTAATTGTTTTTACCGATGCAATAAGTTTATCGACATTTTCATAATGAGATCGTATATTCATGACACAATTATGAATTAGATGTGCTGAACATGGAACATGAAAACGGAACGGAAATATAAATTTTTAATCTTAAATGCCTTTATCATATATATTGGAGCATCTGTATGAATTAGCGCAACTTGATGAAATTTTATATCATATTCAGACAAGCAATCAGATAGTATCGATATGACCAATCCAGAATTAATATTCTGTTCTATATTCAATCGCTTTATACATATAAAATAGTTTTTGTTAGATTTTGTATTAAATCTTCCATAATAATACAATATTTTTCTGAATATATTTCACTTTCATCCATAATAATAAAAACTTTCTTATTCTTAAAATATTTCCTCAAAAAAGTTTCATGTCCTATTTTCAAATCACCAGCCACGCGATTTCCAGCTGTAGTTTCAAACGATAGTAGATGCTTCATATACTCAAACAGTCGTTTTAAGACTATCTTATTTAATCGATACAACGGAGTGTTGGACGAAAGAAAAGCTTTACATAAAAGTCGAGAAATACATTATCAACGACCGTCAAAAAACTTTGTCGATAATGTTTTTGGTTGAACTTTCCTTTAGGTCCCAGAGTTCGAATCTCGCTGCTGATGTTTTTTATTTTATAAAAAAATATATAAAAAAAATTGGTTGGACTACCGTATATTCCCCCCCACCCCCGAGTTCGAACACTGATTTTTTTTCAAATATGTAAAAAAATATTTATTAATTATGAATCACAGAAAACTTGTATTGTTAACGGCCGACAACGCAAAAACCTCAACTTGGTTACTTTTAAACAACTTTTTATACCCAACCAAAGAGTGTCTTCGCTGTGCTAAACAAATGAATATTATTATAACAGAAAAAAACAGCGATTTAGGTGTTATGTTTGCCGAACTGAAAAATCTTTATATAGTGGCTCTTTATTTTATAATACAAAATTAAATATATTTTATTGTTTAGATTTACTTTATTTTTGGTGTTTTGATTTATTACAAATTCATGCAATGAAAGAAATCGAAACTAAAAGCCCTAAGACCGTAGTAAATTGGTACCTTAAAATACAAAGATTAGCTTATGAAATAATGCAACGCAATACGAGGAGGAAAATAGGAGGCAGAAACAAGGTTGTTCAGATAGACGAGAGTTTGTTTTCGAAGCGGAAATATAATATTGGACGTCTTGTTAAAAAAATATGGATTATTGGAGGCATTGATTACGAAACAAACGAAGTGTTTTTTGCTGAGACTTTATCGAGATCAAAGGAATCTTTAAATGAGATTATATCAAATAATGTTGAAGAGGGAACAACGATTTTTACAGACAAGTGGAAAGGTTACAATGATCTTTCAAGTTTAGGTTTTAGGCATTTTACGGTAAATCATAAACACAACTTTGTTGATCCAATTACCGGCGTAAATACGCAAAAAATTGAAGGCACTTGGTCTGTTACAAAAAGATGGCTTAAAAGGAAAGGAATATCTAATAGATGTGCTTTGTTTTTTTTATTTTGTAGAATTTTGCTTTAAAAGAAAATTTAAAAACCAAACGTTCGAAGAATTAATAAAATTCACGAAAGATTATGAATTTTTAATAAATAATTCATAATTAATAAATATTTTTTTACATATTTAAAAAAAAATCAGTGTTCGAACTCGGGGGGAATATACGGTAGTCCAACCAAAAAATTAATTGGTTCGATTATACTATGTCCACCCGAGTCTAATCTCGTTTACTATGGGGTTTTAAAATAAAATAGTAGATAAAATTTTGAAATAAAGAATGCTCGTTTTTAAATTTAAGGGATCAGGGCCGTATAACTCTAGTTTTTTATTTTTTAATTTTTTTCAAAAAAATTAAAAAATAAAAAACTAGAGTTATACGGCCCTATTAGAAAATGAACCAAATTCAGACAGAAGCATTATTTTCGCAGATAAAACACAAGCATTAAGATATTGTACACAAAAGTCACTTCTTAATCCAATTTGTAATTTTTGTAACGGCCACTTAATTTCAAGAAAATATAGCAAACATGTTAATGGTTTAGCACATTTTTGTTCAACATGTAACAAATATTTCCCGATATTCATTAATAAATATATACAAACACCCAAAATTCAAATTCATATTTATATGTTAACAATTTTTAAATGGATAGAAAACGGATTCGAAAAGGATATAATAAGAAATTTGAATATATCAAAATGTACATTTCAAAAGATAAAATTGAAAATTTATGAATTTATTAAAATTAAAAATAAAAAAACAGAGATTAATAAATTAGGAGGCGTGAATCGGCAAGTACAAATTGATGAAACTGCCATTTGTCATGGCTTTCTTCAAATGAGTCCTTCTAATTTGAAGGATGAAACACCTGGAGTTACCTGGTTAATGGGTATAATAGAAGAAGGAACTGGAAAAATTAAATTGGAAATCTTAGAAAATCGAACTTTTGAAACTATAACTCGTGTACTCCAACAAAATGTTAAGGAGGGAACAAAAGTTATTACTGATGGTCATAGATCATATCCCGGTGCAGTTTTAAGCATTAAAGACCAACATATTGTAGTAAATCATTCCATTGGATTCCGAAATATTGAAGGATTTACTACAAATAACATTGAAAATTTGTGGAGTTTGTTAAAGTACGAAATAAAAAAAAGGAAGGGGGTTTTAAAAATTAATTTATTTATGTTTTTAGCCGAATTCTATTATAGGTACAATTTTTTAAGAAAAAGAAATGCTATGGAGATTCGCGAATCATTTAATGAAATAATGAATTATTTGTTTTCAGAAAGTAATTAAAGCTTGTTGAATTATATTGTATTTTAATTACATATATTTTCTTATAAAAAAATAGGAGAAATGTAGTATTTTGGCCCCGGGTTCTAATCCTGGCATTAACCTAATTGGTTGGGTTAGGTTTATTAATAATATTTAAATCGAGGACTAAGATTAGGTTAGGTTAATACCAGGATTAGAAGCCGGGGCCAAAATACTACATTTTCTCCAAAAAATAAAATTAAAAAAAAATAATAAAGTTATATATTTTATTTGTCAAGGGGGGTTCATGAATTGAAAAATACTAGAGTTATACGGCCCTGAGCCAATTTAAACATCTAAGGGTGGTTGGTGTTATTTACTAAAATTTTTATTTTGCAGTTACATCGTATAACATCATTTTCTTTTTTTAAAAAAATTATTCCATCAACCACAGTATTGTAGTTTCTTTGGTTAGTGTTTATAATACGAGGTCTTTGTCCAAAATAAAAACTTTATCTACTATTTTTTAAAACCCCATAATAAACGAGATTAGACTCGGGTGAACATAGTATATCGAACTCTATTTTTATATATTTTTTTATAAAATAAAAAACATCAGCAGCGAGATTCGAACTCAGGGACCTAAAGGAAAGTTGCTCCATGTTTTTTTTAAATGCAACAACCCGAGAACATTTTTATGCTTTTTTGTATCTTTTTGTGCATCATCTAAAATTTGCGCGAAAAGTTCATCTCAGTCAGGCATATGCTGCAAAAAAACCACCATCCTTACCTAGGTTAAACTCTTCAGGGTATTTTATTAAATAACATGTTGATTGTTGCTTTTTCGATTTTGACATTGATTTTTGGGCTCAACGTCCTAATCCCGGGTTTTTCGAAATTCGTAAGACCCCTTCTCACAAATTTATATTTTCTATTTAAAAAATGTTAAATATTAAATACGTAAATAAAATATTTATAAATGTCAACTTTATTCATTTTTATCGAAAAATAAACTTAATAATGCTAAAAACTGATATTCAAATTATTGGGGTCTCTAGTTGTTCCCAGATTTTTTTCTACAGATAAATTCTTCAAATAAATCCGTATTGCAGTCTTTTTTATACCTCTTCGCGTCGATATATCCGCCTTTAAAATTGACCAAATACTTTCTATTAAATTATTAGTATATCCTTCTTCGTTTTTAAAGCCAATAAAATGGTTAACTACAACATTTTCTCCATAAATTGAATTCACAGCTTTGGGGTAGGATTTGTGTCCATCACTTATTACTTGTGTCCCTTCCTTTCAATGTTTTTTCATAAATTTTGTCATTGTATTTATATTCCTATCTGGTACCATCTCCAATTATATTAATCTTTTCTTCTACAATTCCGACTAACCATGTAGAATCCTTGTTATTGCTTTTGATATTAGCAGGTGATTTTTCCAATTTTCCTTTAATAATGACAGTTTCATCAATTTGAATAGTATAACTAAGTCCGCCCAACTTTTCAGAATATTAATTATTGTACTTCTTTATTAAGCTGTAGATAGTTTTCTTAATTCTAAAAAAGCTAGATTTTGATATCAACAAATCTCTGACAATATTATAGTAATATTCAATTGCGCCCATAAAAACAGAGAATATAGATATTCATTTATAGACATTTTTTTGTTTATTGGTAATCGATCTACTAATCCGTTGGTCATTCTACAAATTTTGGGATCATTGCCAATTTTTCCCCCTTGGGGGGAAAAATTGGCAAAAGTATTTATTTTTAAAAAAGAATTAATTAAATTTTAATTATTCTCATTATCGATTTAAAAAAATTTCTTTTGTTGTTAAAATAATAACAAAATTCTTTTAAGAACGCTGCACGATTTATAGTTCTGATTCCTTTGCGTCGTTTAATTTCAAGTTTAATTGCATTGTTAATTGACTCAACCGTTTGTGTATTAACCCCATTATCTGTAATAAATTCGTATTTATGGCATACGGTATCATGCATGAAATTGTAATTTGAAAGGTTCATGTATGCTCGATGTTCATCTGTCCAGATTAAACTATTTTGATAAACGTTATTCCTGATTATTGGTACGATTGTTTCTTCTTTTTTGTTTGGTATTAGGCAGGCAAATACTTTCAATGCAATTCCATCTCTTGATTCTACAATCACTAGCGCGTCAGATTTGTTATTTGGTGGCGCCCACGATGATTTTTTATTGTGTGGTTGAGCGTAGTTTCGTCTATTTGAACGATGCCGCCCGGACCTCCTAACTTTGTTATACTAAAATCAGGAGGTGAATTCTTGAAACTAGCTTTTCGAGTATTCTATAAATTGTACGTTCCAGGATATCAATGGCGCGTGCAATATTGTAGGTAGATTGTCTACATGTATATTTTATAACGACACGCAAAATATATTGTAACTTGGTATTGAATTCGAAAAAAAACGATCCTTGTCGGATTGAAGTATATTTTTTATACCGAAGACACGTTTTGACTAAGCAACGCCAAGAAAAGCCGTCCGGACCTCGCCGGTATGAAACAAGACATTGGCTAGTATTACAATTTAAACAGATGCACTCTTTTTTCAGTAAGTTGTTTTCCATAAGAAAATAAATCAACTCTTTATTCGTTTTAACTATTACATTTTGCTCAAATTGATCTGGTGAATGCATAAAAGGGTTCTACAATTTATTATTTTTTTATGGGGAAAATTTGGCAAAAGTGTGTTTTGGGGGGGGGAATTTGGCAATGATCCAAATTTTGTTACTGCATCTATATGTGTATAGGTGGATAGTGATTTGTCTATTTGTAAATTCATGGTTGAGCCACAATTTGGGATCAAGTCCAAAATCTCGCCTATGAAAAATTTAATAAAAAAATTAAAAAATTAAAAAATTAAAAAATTGGAAAATTGAAAAATTGAAAAATTATAATTAAAATACACATGTCGGTCACTTTCTACCAATCAACTGTTTTAACACCTCAATCGTTTAATTGTTTGCAATTAAATCTTCGCCTTAAATGCCCAGGATTACTAAAAACAACACACTTCTGCCCGACATGCAAACATAAGGAACAAATAAAATCATTTACACGTAATAACGATGGATTTGCATGGCGTTATATGGAAAAAGAATGCGGCAGTTACAATCTTTATACTTCTATTCTAGTAAATTCTTTTTTTGAAAATTAGCGCGTTGATTTTAAAAGTTTTTTAATAATTTTATGGAAATGGTCCAAGGATTGTACTCATAAGGAAATTATGGATGAAATTGAAATTTCACAAGATTCATTATCAAAAATTTAAAAAAAATTACGAGAATGTATTGCACGTTTCTTTGAAAAAAAATCCTATAAACGGGGGCGGTGAAGGGATAGAATGTCAAATAGATTTTAGTTTATTTAGGCATAAACCTAAAAATCCTCGAGGCAGGGCACCACAAAACGAAAAATGGGTTTTTGGGATTGCAGTTATAGCCCGGCAAAGGTTTTCTTAAAAGTTGTAGAAAACAGAACAGCCACAAATTTATTTCTCTAATTGCAGAAGTTTGTCGAAGTGGATGCATTGGTGTTAGTAATCAATGGAGAGGATATTTGAGGGTGAATAATTTAGGATTTGAACATCGTGTAATTAACCACAGTTTGCATTTTGTGGATTCTATTACGAGGGTTCACACGCAAAACATCGAAAGTTACTGGAATAAAGCTAAAATGAGGGTTAAAAAATGAAGGGTGTGGCGGGTGATTGTTTGCAGGATTATCTTAGTGAATGGATGTTTAAGGATAATGAAGTCAGAGGTGATTTTCAAAAGGTAATTGAGTTGATTAAAGTATATCAGTGACCTTTATTTTGTATTATATTTAAATTATATTATGTATCAATCAAAATTAATTGGAACGTTCTTTTTGGGGGTAATTAAGCGATCTGATATTTCCGGGGGATAATTAAGCGGACTGATCCAATTTTTAAGATAAAATAAACTAATAATAATAATAGCATCACATATTTAATAAATCAAACACCTTAATTATACGATATTGCTTATTGTTAAACTTCCAACAAATTTCATTCAAAAACAACTGCCTTCTGTCAGTACGCACACCCTTCCTATTCTTAATAGCATATTTAATACAATTATTAAGAGACTCAACCGCTTGAGTGTTAATGCCAGTTACCTTTTCCACAAAGCAATACTTATGACAAACTGTATGATGTATAAACCACATTTTTTGTTAAAACATTATAAGATTTAGCTTCATCAGTATGAATTACACGGTTATAATTTACAATATGGGCCCCCGGTTTCGAATCCTGATATTAACCTAAATTAGTTAGGTTAGGTTAATTAATAATATTTGAATCTTATTAAGGTTAGGGTTAGGTAAATATCAGGATTCGAAACCGGGGGCCCATATTGTAAATTAGATCCAATTACACTACCTGAAATTACATTTTCACATATTATGGGAATCAAAGTTTCCGCTTTTTTGTTTGAAATTATTTTTGCAAATACACGAGTTATTTTTTCAGAAAACTCTATAATTACTATAGCATTTGTTTTATTTAAGGGCAATCTTCCTCGGTGGCTTTTACATTTATAATTTAACATTGTTTCATCACATTGTATGATTTTATTTAAACCAGCGAGTTTGTTACTATTAAATGAAATATTGCCTATTTTTTGTATTATTTTTTCAATTATTTTTAGTAATGTATTTTTATTACAGCCCAAATTCAAATTTATACTATGGATTGGTTGATCGATTGTCCAACGCAATATTATTTTTATTATTGTTACTATTTTTATGTTAAAATTTTCAACAAAACCATTTTCTCCTATATATTCCCCTTTTCTTTTGCAATATAAGCGGTTACAACGCCATACATAACCGTCAATGTTTTGTTTTGCTTATATTCATTCAGCTTCATGTAGCCGTGACAGAAATGCAAATATTTTCCTTAATAATTAGGCCTTGATTCATACACCATTCGATTAGTTCCATTTTTGATTTATTCAGTAGCTCTATTTCTAATAAATCTATATTCATATGGAGTAATTTATTTTTTTATTTATTTAATTAATAATTAGATTGGCATGTAGTATTGGGGGTTACAAATCCGGATATAATGCAATTTATTTTTTAAGTTTTAAATTTTTTAAAATGAAAATATTTATAAGATTAAAATATAAAATTTTATACTATTAAAATACAGTCCGACCCCGTTTTTTTGAGAACTTTTCTAAAAAAAATGCTCCAAAAAGCGAGTTTTTCAATTGAGGCGGGTTTTTCTAAACCTCTGGTTTAAAGGCATCCAAAAGTCCAATTCGCGATTTTTTCACTTTGAATAATAAATATTTTTTTAGTAAAGAATTAAAAAATCGGTAAGTGTCTACTTTTGGGGGGTTAAGATCGAACACAATTTAAAATTTCATAAAAAATATTTCAATTATAATTTAATCACGCCTTTATTTCTGTCACATGTTCTAATCTCTATTTTTATCTTTATAAGACATCCTCTAAAAAAGATATGAATAAAAGACTTTTGGTCGAGAAAACAGCAATAGAAGAAGATGTTTTTTATATAACCATTCTATCGGGTTATTGAATCCAAATAAAAGATTTAAATGTATTGTGGCTCAATGTTCCGGCACAATGAATTTAGAGAAAGGAAAACCCCGAAACGGATTCAACGGGAGATATAAATGCGGAAAACCCCCATGCAGTAAGAGCATTTCATTTTTTAGCAATACGATTTTTGAAGGGGGTCATATAAACATGAAAACCTTTCTTGACATTTTATATGCTTCCTGTGAGAAGAAAAGTATCTCCGAAATAATTTTAGAATCGAAAATTTCGAATCAAACGCTTGTTAGTGGAAAAGAAAACTTGATAATATCGTAATAGAGTTTAGCCCATTTTTATTATTGGAAAAACTAGGAGCTATTGATGAGTTTATTGAAGTAGACGAATCTCTCTTATACAAAAGAAAATCCAACGTTAGTCGGGTACGTTTGGGGCAAAGAATCTGGGTTTTCAAGGCGATAGGCAGAAATACAAAAAATATTAAGCTTAGAATAACAAGAAGAAGGAGAAGGGTTGAATGTGAAGCTTTTATTCACGAAAAGGTCGAATTGGGATCTTGTATTATTACAGATTGTTGGCGGGGATATTTGAATCTAAGTTCACTCGGATAGATTCATAAAACAGTTAATACAGCATTGTATTCGTTGATCCAACTGATAGGAACATATATACAAACACAATTGAGCGTTTATGGCGCAGTTTAAAAAATTTTGTAAGAGGTTCAAATAGTGTTGCTGAAATCAAAAGGCAATGGCCTTATTTGAAATTTTTTATTCCTTAAAAATTAAAAGTACTTCAGAAAATATAATTTATTAATAAGATTAATTTGCAGAAAGTATCGTTTTTTAGATTAAATTATAATTGAAATATTCTTTATTAAATTTCAAATTGTGTTCGATCTCACCACAACCCCCCAAAAGTAGACACTTACCAAAAAATCTTTTCTTATAAAAAAACAAATAAAAAAATCTTTCATTCATTCCTAAGATAGTCTTAAATTTTATTACCGTATTTATATTTTCTTCTCCATTCTTTGATTATTTCAATTTTTATTAAAAGCAGGGCTTTTAACTCAGAAGAGGAAGAGATGGTTGATGTGGCGATATAAAACTTATCAAAGTATGCTAAAGCTGTTTTTATGGCATCTATTGGTTCCTTTTTACTTCCTTAATAGTCATTGCTTTCGTCTTCTTCTCCAATAACTGCTTCGTCATAAACATCATCAATCTTTTTTTCTAATAGAATTTTAAGCTTGTTCATACTTATATCTTCTGCAATGTATGTTATTTCATCTTCCAATCCTTTTATAAAACAATTAATTATTGATTCCTTTGTGATCATCTCCCATGCTATTGAAATCAAAAGGATCGCCTCTTTAATGTTGATGGAATTAAAGATATCGATATCGTCTCCGACTTCTTCAAAATCACACGAATCGATCAGAGCATTAAAGTAATGACTTTTAAAAGCCTTTATTATTCCCATATCTAAAGTTTGCATAATAGACGTTGTGTTTTTTTTTAGCAGGAACATGAGTTCCACGTTACTATGTTGAATAAGTGGATTGGCCGGACCGTTGTCTAAGATTAAAAGTATTTTTCTTCCTTCTTTTTCCATCATTAGATTCATTCATTGGCTCAAAGATATATAACAGGTATTTATTGCTATATGAGGGGGGTCTTGTAAATTAATAAAATTTACAAAAAAAATAGATTCTTTAGATATTAACATAACCTAATTCTAACCGATCAATATTTAATTATAAAATAAATACTTCACAACTTTTAGCCAATTTTTGGTAATCTCAAGCGTATTATAATCAGTAAAATTTCTATATCTCCAAACGACTTCCGAAATAAATTCATTAATATAACTTTTAGTGATCCCCCTTCTTTTTGCCACTTCATATTTCAATACACTCCAGAGATTTTCTATATTATTCGTATGAAAGCCTTTTTTATTTTTAAACCCTTTTTTATGATTTACTATTTCATGTATGAAACCCAATTGAATGCAAGTGGGTTTATAAGATGGATAACCATCAGATACAACAATTGTTCCTTTTTTTAGTACTCTTTCAAAAATTTCACACAACGTTTCTGTTTTTCTATTAACTAACACTTCCAAATGTATTTTCCTACCACTATTTTCTTCTATAAACCCTATTAACCAAACTAAATGTGAATGTTCTTCACTGTCCATATTACTAGGACAAACTTCGGTCTCATGTCCAATTACCGTCTCGTCAACCTGCACCTTTATATTATCACCTCCGATCTTTTCTAAATTTAATTCATTTTCCATTTTCATAAAATTTATACAATTACTTTTAATAGTTTGAAAACTTCTTTTGGATATATTCGAATTTTTAATACTTTCTTTTTGCGTACTATTTTGAATAAACTTAAAAATTGCAAAAAAAAACATCATTAAGTGGCAATACTGGATTATATATTAATTTATTTTGGTTAACCTTTTCTTTAAATTTACAAAATTTACTAACACATATATATAACAGGCCATAAAATCTGGAATTGTCTTTGTTCAATTTTGATTCCGATCCATAATGTGTACAGCCCTTTATTTTTGGTATCCATTGTTTATCGATTGCATATTGTATTGCGTCGTTGTTGTTGCAAAAAATATTGCTTTTTTAATTTCTTGGATCTTGAATTTTATTTCCATGGGTCATGTTTAAATTTTTTTCTCTATGGGCTATGATACGGGTATTTTCAATTTTTTAATTTTAAAAATTAAAAAATTGAAAATACCCGTATCATAGCCCAGATCCCATTCATTTATATATTTTTTAAATATTTGCGTTGTCATCCAAGCCTTTGATGAATGTGTGTAGTCGACATCAACCTGGTTGAGATTTAAATTCTTTAATGGTCTCGGGTTCTCGGATTTCCCGATAACTAATGGGTTTAGCTTTTCGCCTGTCATACTGCATGTTAACATAATAGTTATACGCATTTTATTTGACTTAAATCCTTTGCAGTTTTCTTTCAGTACAACAAAACTTTTCCTTGGTGGATTTTGTAGTATAAAGCAGTTTCGTCACAATTAAATACATTGTGTTTACCGAACACGTCTAATTTATTATGGAATCTCGCTTTGAAATCTGCTAAGTGTGTCTTATCCGCAGATTGTGACTCACCAGAAATGTTTTTAAACAATAACCCATGTATATTCTTAAACCTGTCGATCCAACCATTTGAAGCCTTAAAATTTATACGATTCAATTTCTTTGCGATTTTTATAACTATAAATTTAATAGTGTTTTCATTTAAAGGTACGTGTGGTTTCCTAAGACGTGAAAACACCTCAAACATCTAACCATCTAAATCCTTATAATGTGATATATTGTTCTCCTGCAAAGTTGAATCGATGTCATCCATAAAAGATTTGTTGATGTCTTTCTTAAGCCTAGAAACGCCTCCTTTAGAAACTTTATATTTCGTTGCTAATTTCCTTTCTAACATTCCCATTTCTCGATAATCCTTTTCAAATTCTTCTTTTTCTTTCTCTGACAACATTTTCATTAGGTACCCTTAAAAAAATATATAAACTGCCTCAAAAACGGGGTAAAATTTCGAAGTATTTAATTTTTGGGTGGAATTTAAAAAGTGAATTTCGAAATTGTAAAAATATATGCCCCAACTTCGAGGTTTTCAGTTGGGGCGCGGTGCCACAGAGCCGGGGTCGCCGCAAAAACGGGGATAGACTGTATATATAAATATTATTATAATCAATTTAAAATATTATAATTCCCAAATTTAATTATAATATTCACCTATCAATGTAATGATTTTAAAGAATTTATCACTGACTGATTTACAGTTAGCATTAAAAAAAAACTTCAAACAAATTAATCTGTAACATAATCTTTTCATAACTTTTAAAACAACTTACAACCTTTCTTAACGATCTCCACGTCCTTTCAATAGTATTCGTATGGATTAAATTGCAGTTAGGATCTACAAAATTTTCGGAATGAATTATAACATGATGATCAAAACCATCTAAATTAATATTTGTATATCCTCGCCAACCATCGCTTATCACTAATGTTCCAGGTACCACACTATCACGTAAGAATTTACTGCATATATCTTGTGTTCTCCTGCTCGTAACAAATACCCTTACTTCACGTGTCCCTCTGCAAATAACACCTATTACCAATATTGCGTTCCTCTTAAAATACGGCCCTGATTGTTTTTTCCGTGTCACTAAGTGAACTTCATCTATTTCACGCGTAAGACCAATTCCACCCATTTTTTACATTTCTTCGGTTTGAATACACGCATTCAATAATTTTCTTTAGTTTAGCAAACCATATTATAATAGGCGCTACTAAAAAATTTGGGATTTATAAATAAATCCTAAATTTTTTAGTAAAGGTATATTTTAATTGATTAATTATTATTTATATACTAAAATAAATAAATAAAAAATATATTAAGCACAAAACCAACCTCAATGCAAAATAGTAACAATACCGTTTTTTCAATATATGATCCGATATTTATTGATCAATATAAAGCCTCGGAAGTTTTATTCAATAATGAATTTATATCATTATCTTATAGGTGTACATCATGTAACACTGGTATATTACATATTTTTAATGATAAAACAAGACTTTTTGGAATGTTTTTTAAATGTAATTTCTGTAATAAAAAAAAGGGACTTCTTTTTAATAAAAAATTAAGTGGTATAAAATTTGAAATGAATTTAATTTTCAGATATGTTTTTTCATGGTTATGTGGGTTTGATTTAGTTCAAACACAAATGATAACTACAATAACCCAACCTTCAATAATAAAAATTAGAAAATTAATTGCTGAAATTATAAAACTGAAACAAAATATGATATTTGGAACAATTGGGGCCCTGGAATAATAGTTCAGATAGATGAAACTGCAATATGTAGAGGGAGATTAATAACAAATCCATCATCTACAATTGATAATATTCCAAGAACACAATGGCTTGTGGGGGGTATAGAAGATACTCCAAGTAAGAGAATATTTTTAAAAATTGTACCGAATAGGACTTCAACAACTATTTTTGAATTGTTTAATGAATTTATAATACCAGGATCAATAATTTGCACAGATGGGTATTCTTCTTATCCTCCTGCAGTCAGATTATTCGGTAGTCAACATTTGATAGTTTCTCATTCTGAAGGATTTGTTAATGCTGATGGGAATCATACTAATCTGATCGAAAATGTATGATCTCATTTAAAAGCTGAATATAGAATTAGAAGAGAAATAGAGTTGATAATATGGAAAATTTTATTTATGAATTTTATTGGAAAAAAATGTTTATTAGAAAACGAACTCCGAATAATTTATATGAATCATTCATTACTTTATTAAATATCCTTTTTAATTAAAATAAATTATAATAATATTTATTTATTAATTTTAATCAAATATTATTTGTGGTATTATTTAATAAATCCCAAATTTTTTTGTAGCTCCTTATAATAGTTTTCTCGGTCACTTGCACTTACTGCGAACTTTCGAAAACTGTTTTATACTCACAAAAACAATTAATCAAGTCGAAAAATCTTTTAAAGGTTAGTTGCGAGCCTTCAAAAATTGTGTTTTTGGTTAGTGAAATTGACTTTCTGCAATTTACACTGTTGCATCTTAATCTACCGTCAAGGCCATGCCTTGTTTTTCCTTTTTCAAAATTCATTATCCCTTCACACTGTGTTTGTGGGCAACCAGTTATCGGTGTTTGGATAAGATCAAGTTCAATTGCATATGAATATGCATCGAAATCTGTTCTTGTTCTTTTTGTTAAATTTTGTTTATTAAGCATGTGTTATTAAAGCTGAAATTTACTTAAACACCCCCCTCGAGTTCGAGGTTAGTTTATGTTTTTTTTGAGGTTTTTATTAAATTTTATGTCGAAAGATACTTTTAAGATTCTTTTGAACACCAAAAAAAATCGGGTTCGAACTCGAAAGGGGTAGTTAAAAATTTAAACGATAAAAATTGATTGCGTTATATCATGATTTGTAACTTTCCTCTCAATACTACATGCCAACCAATAATTAGTATCAAGTCCAAAATCTTTTCCTTAAAATATTTAAAATTTTACTAAAAATTACCTTTTAGGGGATTGGAACCCATGTGGAACTTCCGGGTTTAAACCGTAATTTTTAGGCTTTTGGGCCGAAAGGGCCCAAAAGCTCTATAAAATAGAGAAAATAAAAAAATAGCCCTTGTTTTTAAAATCCTTTACAAGCACACGAATTTTTTAAAACATTAAAAAATTTAATTAAATTAAAAAACAAATTTTAACTACTGATATTTATTAAAATAAATATTCCATGAGTGCATAGAGTGGATGAATGCTATAATTGTTTCTTAAAATCATAAATCCAATTAAATAAAAATTAATCATTTCCTTAGTTCGCTTTCTGTATGGCAACTGCATTTTTATTCCTGCCAAATTACCTTCAATGGTATTTGTATGGCAACCAGTCTGTGGATCTACATATGTAAGACTATGGTTTACAGTAAAATGGGCTGAAAACAATGTAGAGAGGCCATTATACCCTTTCCAGCAGTTCGAATAAATAATAGAACTACTTTCAATAGCCTCTGTCAATTTTAATTCGAGAGTGGCCCTTGATCTATCATCAACTGCAACAAGGTGAATTTTTCTACTGTTAGTTCTTTCTACCATGCCAAGAACCCAAACACCCTCTACTCGGTGCCCCTTATTGTACTTTCTTTTCCCAAATTTCGATTCGTCGATTTCAACGACTATACCTTCACCTCCAATTCTTACGAATGATGAATAGTATTTGGGTACTACAATAGCAGAAACTTTTTTTAATATTCTCCAAATGGATTTTCTATTCGAACCGGTTATGTATGCTATAGCATCGGTAGATATTTTATTCATCCACATATCTAGTATTTCTAAAGTTTGCATCTTAGTTACTTTGGATTTGTAAAATATACTGTCCTCCCATGGATTAAAAACATGTTTACATGCTCTTTACGTGCAAATGTATGTTTCCTTATCTTTTCGTTGTAGCTTTATTGGTGAGTTGCATTTAACACACTTGGTTCCTTTGTTTTGCTCCAACTTGTCAATGAACGATTGCAATTCCTCCTGCTTCAATCTCTTAAATTTCATTTTTATGGGCTATTTTTTTATTTTCTCTATTTTATAGTGTTTTTGGGCCCTTTCGGCCCCAAGCTCCTAATTTTTATACTGGTTTTTTGGTTGAACAGCACTTCAATACCCCGGGTTCAAATCTTGATACTACCCTACTTAGTTAGGTTAGTTTAATAATATTTAAATCGAAGACTAGGTTAAGTTATGATAGTTTCGGGATTTGAGACCGGGTGTATTGAAGTGCTGTTGATCCGGTTTTTTAATATTTGAGGATTCGTTTTAAATCATCCAAATTAAAACAATAATTGGTTGTCGATGATTGGACGAGATTTTTGTTGATCTAGCCATTAGACAAATTATTAGAAAACGATACAATGATTGGTAAATGGAACAAAACATAGCAAGGCAGCAGGTAATTACAAGACAATAATTAATAGTTTGATTGTCATGAATATTTCATTACTAAACAAAACAATTTGATAACGGTAATAAAGATTTTCAATCATAAACATTTTAAATTGTAAATTTACCAAAAAAAACCAAACATGGTTCAATAAATTTTACTTATTTTTGGATAACCCTTCCGTAAAAAAAAATAAAAATCAATATAATTGATTTAAAGTTAATCCCATGCTTTTTATTTACTTATTTAATTGCGCAAGAGTTTTTCGTAGATCCACAGTAATTATAGAAGCGGCCAGACGCAACCCACAACATCAACCAACCACATTCAAATACGTTTCAAAATCGTCTTCTAAAACAATTGAAAAGAGTAAATTAACTATAATGAAGGATCAGACAGACAATATACTAATACCACCTACCTTGGTAGAATGAAAAAATGGAAAGATTAAAAAACAGATATTGAACACATCGTGCTTCATTAAATTTTGATTTAAGTTATTTTAAAACGTATATGCTCTATTTGTTAGAAACTAAAGGTACATTACATTCAAAAAAAAATATAACAAATATTTTGCAATAGACATTGAGAACAAATAACAAAAAAGGTACCATCCTAATAATGGGGGGGGGTTAAAAAATAAGTAATTAATTAAATAACCCATGACTATTTTTAAATTTATAACACGAATATTTGATAAAGAAAAAGCATATTTATACGCATTGGAATTGCGATTAATAGCCCCACCACCTAATATATGTTTAATTTGCGGCTAAATATCTTCAATACTGATAGTAAGCAAAGACGTGGGTTTTCGTGTGTTTCTAGATTCAATAATAAGACTTGCAGAAAATGATTTAATTCTGTATTTTGTAGTCTTTTACGTGATAGTAGACTTCCTTTAAGTGTTTGCCTAACCTTAATTTATTGTTACGTCTTAAGGTTTAAAGTAGAGGAAACCAAAGCACATCTTGAAGTGTCAGGTGCTACCGTTGTAACGTACAACAAAAAAATACGCGAAAAAAGGCAGCAGTTGCGAAACGACCAGGCATACGCTAGGCGAACTTTCGCCTAGTTTTATCAAAAAAAGCGAACTTTGATTTAAAATTATTACTTATAAAATTAAAATAAATAGCCATAATGGCACTTATCCCCACAAAGAGAGGAAAGCAATTGCTCACTGAAAATAACTCTATTTATCACCTTAAGAACCAAAAACAGACTTCAAATCTGTGGTATTGCAAAAAGAAGCCAAGTCTCGGTCGTTTAAAAATAGATGAAGATGGGAACGTGATTACAAGGACTTCTCATGATCACATATGAAAT
>CAUVYK010000295.1:20397-62684 GCA_963556175.1 Tipula confusa
GGATCTCTGATTGTGTATTAGAAATAAAAGTTAGAAAAGCATCATAAACTAATCTACTTTTAATTCTTTGGATAGAAAATCTTTAACTTCCTCTCTTTCTTCATTAACCGAAGCTAAATACTTTAAATTGTGATGTTGTGTAACTTGTGATGAGATATTCATATTGGATGGGTGTTTTAATATATTAATATTTTTGCTTTTCCAAAATTATTATATTCCATCTCATCTATTTCTCTGTATGATAAAATCTTTCTCATAGAAAAAAAAGAACTTTTATTATTTGTCATTGTATTATCGGATAAGATGTATAAAGAATGTTTTTTAAAGTGACGTGTGTAAATTAAAAAAGTTTTATCCAATATCTATAAATGGTATTAATTACAAATAAATGAGATATCCGTTCTTAGAACAAATGTATAAGATTAAATTTTTCTTTATTCGATCTAGTATATAAAAGTGTTACCCATTTAAGATCTATTGTTGCTATAAATATAGCAACAATATATAGAAATAAGAAAAATATCATTAAATTGAAACATATGTCAATATATTGAAATCAATTAATAGAAATCAGTATATATCTATATGTAGAAAAGGGAATATACGAAATAATAATACTCTATAAGAAATAATGAATATATATAACAAATAATGAATATATATAAGAAATAATAAATATATATACATAAGTATATATAAAAGTATATATATAACTATATATATCTTTTTAATTAGAATGATGAAATGAAATTACTAACATGAAAATCAGTTTATTACTCTTAAAAGAAAGCCAAGATATCATTTTCTAGAATAATAATGTTTCTAGCAAAGAATACATCAACACCAATTTTTAATTCCTATAAAGAATGATAGAATCTTTTATGTTTACTTTCTCTTTTAATACATTTAAAAACAATCATCAGAAAATCATAAAAATTTTCAATTTCTTAAGTGTGTCTTTAACCCCTCACTTAAAAAAATAATCTCTTAGTTCTTTTCAATCCAGTAAACGAATTTTGTTAAAAAATATATTCATTTCCCATATTAATTCTTTAAAAAAAAACCAATCATCACTGATCCACAAACTTCGTGCATTTTTTAAATAACAAAAGATCATATAACACTAATTGATCAACCATTTTTAAGAACATAAGAATCTTATAGACTAAGGTTTTGTGTACGAAGCCAAGGATAGTAACCTTTTATTGTGCTCTGCCATTTAAACATTTTTAATTGTATGTAACTTTGAAGTGTTTTAGAAAGATCATAAGCTATATTTGATGCACCAGGTCGACTGTCTCAGTCTGAATAGACATCTCTGTATTTAACAGATTATGCCAATCAATTGACCCTCGCAACAGTCAATCAAAAGAAGAATACGTTGAAAAAAAAGAATATCTTTTAAAACAAGAACACTTTTATAAGACATGACCCGTTATTAAAGATTTATATAGACTGGCCTGTTAACACTGGTTACGATACGGTTCTATCCAATTTACCTGAAGAGTTCTGCATAACAACTCTCTTTCCATAGATAACTACCTGTTGAGAAGCAGGTTATAGGTCTCTAAATAATATGTCACACAACATCATCAGTCAATTTAATTGGCCTTCACATATAAAAAAGCACCATGAATATTTGGTATGTGTAAAGTATTCTTTTTTGGGCCCGACATCGACCACAATTTAAAATTTATTAAAAACTAGCTAAATAAATTTCTCATGCCAATATTTCTATCACATGTTCTAATTCAATCTTTTATAAGGCATCTTCTAAAAAGGTACAAATAAAGGAAGATGCATTTTTACATACACGTTCAATCGGACTATTAAACCCAAATAAAAAAATAAAATGTATTAGAGGTCATTGTTCCGGCTCAATGAAGGCACTTCTGTAGAAGAGGACCCAGATTTTTTAAATAAATAATTTTTAAAACAAAAAATATATTTAATAAATTAAAGTTTAATTAGGATAAATTTCATTCACATGACAATCAAGTGTTCAAATGAATTATTAAAACGCTGCCTCCACATAAATTCATTTAAGTGTGCAGTTAAATTTGTTCTTGAAGTCCCGAACTGTTGTTTATGCGCTTGCTTAACTTTCTGCCACTGACTTTCAACATGGTTAGTAGTAGCACCAGTTAAAGGATCTACAAAATTTCGACTGTGATTTACAGTAAAATGAAAATTACCATAATTTTCCAAGCCGGTATAGATCAAAGCACAATCCGATATTATTACACTATCCGGTCGCACATACTGAAAAATTAGTGGCCAAATCGTTTCTCTTCTCCTACCCGGCACTTCAACTATAAAACCAAGCTTTGTCTCAACATCGTATCCACCAAATGCCCATTTTTCTCGTACGATTCTACCAACATTATTTTTCCTCTTTACTAAATATACCTCGTCGATTTCAACCTTTTTTCCAATCCCTCTTATTAATATGGGATGATTTATAAAGTATTCTCTGCATATGTCCCTGCAAACATGCAACCAATCTACCAAAGTGTGATCTTGTTGTATGCCGATTTTCCTTTTCAGACAATTAAACTTGTTTCGTTTTAAAAAAAAATATAATACTAGTAACATTTGACCGGTTTTAAATTTAGAATTTTCGAAAAAAGTATTGTGACGAACACTATATTCCTTTCTACAAGAAGGGTTAGTACAACGGAAATTAAAAACTGTTCGTTCACCTTTTATTAGAAGTAGTGTTTCACCATAACATGTTTTAAACGTAGACAGCAAACCATTTTCTTGGCAGAAAGCAATGTTTGTTTCTTCGGAGCTTGTTATAGCATAAATATCGAGAATCTGCTAATTCATTTAAAAACATGTATTTTTTTATAATATCTTTACTTAATATTATTTTAAATATATTTTAATTAAATTAATTAATTTTTAAATTTATTTATTTTAATCAAGAACCCCCTTATATCTGGGTCCTCTCCTACAGAAGTTCCCAATGAATTTGGAGAAAGGAAAACCCCGCCACGGATTCAATGGAAGATATAAATATGGGAAAAGTATTTCGTTTTTTACCAACACAATTTTTTAAGGACGGCATATCAGCATGAAAACCTTTTTTGACATTTTATATACATACTCTGAGAAGAAATGTCTCTCTAAAATATTTTTAGAAATAAATATTTCAAAACGACCCACTTTTTATGGAAAAAAAGCAGGATAAAAACGTAATAGAGTTTGGCCCATATTTACTATTGGAAAAACTAGGAGATGGTGACGAGTTTGTTGAACATATGTTATACAAAAGAAAATCCAACGTTGGACGGGTACTTTTGGGGCAAAGAATTTGGGTTTTCGGAGCAATAGGTAGGAATACAAAAAATGTTAAGCTTAAAATAACGAGAAGAATAGAATATGAAGCTTTTATTCACAAAAAAGTTGAACTGAGATCTTGTGTTATTACAGATTGTTGGAGGAGATATCTGAACCTAAGTTCACTAGGATATGTTTATAAAACAGTTAATCACAGCATTAACTTCGTTGATTTAACTGATAAGAATATACATACGAATATAAGTGAGCATCTATGGTGCAGTCTAAAAAAGTTTGTACGAGGATCAAACGATGTTCAAGAAATTTAAAACCAATTGGCTATATTTTAGTTTTATATTCCTTAAAAATTAAAACTACAATCGAGAAATATAATTTATTAATATGCAGAAAATATCCATTTTTTAATTAAATTATAATTTAAATAGTATTTATTAAATTTAAAATTGTGTTCGATCTCACCCCAAAAGTAGACACTTACCTAGTATTTTATATGCCTGCCCGAAAAACAGAGTATATCATAATATGGTTCCCGGTAAAAATGTCCCACTTTTTAATTTGGGTTCGAATCCCAGATTAAAAGGGGGACATTTTAAAAATATTTTCGTATCACCACATGCCATCATTGATAAAAAGCCAAAAAGGCCAGTTTATCCTCGAAAATGGGGGGTTTTTATATGAACAAAAACGAAAAATCACAATAAAACAAATTCGGAGTTTTCCTCGCGAAATTAGGCTGAGCGACGTTTCGTCGGCAATAGTTAAAATTTTTTTTAAAGCAAATAAATATAGCGATTGATGTTTCCTTATCTACCCACCAGGTTAGAATCTCGAATTCCTATCTATGATTAGTTTATAATTTAATATTTCTATATTAACAAGGTTAGGGTTAAATTAATATGTTTGTTTATCACTAACCGTATTAACTTTGATATTGACGATGCAAGCCAGGCGGTTTTCGTATATTGTTTAACAACTAACCAAAAATTCAATTGAGCCAGAACCCTAACCTTGTTACCATAGAAATATTGAAATATAAACTAAACATAGATGGGAAATGCGAGATTAATCCGGTGGGTAGATATAAAAACAACCGTAATATGAATATGCTTTAAAAAAATTATTAATAGTGTATTTTATTTTTTTATTGCCGGCGAAAAGTAGTACAGCGATTTGGGGTTGATTTTATTTTTGGGTTGACCAATCTGCTTGTCTATTAAATTTGGTTTCTAAAAATATATAAAAATGTCTCACTTTTCAATTAAGGGTTCGATTACGGTGGGATTAGAACCCAAATTAAAAAGTGGGACATTTTTACCGGTCACCCATAATATGTGCACTTGTTTTTGAGTGCAAATAAAGTTTTATCATTAAATATTTATTTAATCCCCTTAAGAATCAATCATAAAATACCCCTGTCAACAAATAAAGAACATCTTCCGAACTAACCCTCATACAAGTTATAACAACACTACACACAGACTCCCTTATCTCCAATTTCTTGCCTATAAAATAATTATTGAAATTAAAGACCTTCATTTCAAAACCATCCTTTTTTAAAAGAACACAGTCCCCATAGTCTTTACAAACCTTCTTATCCGTTAAATATTCACAGAATATTCTCTCTTCCAGTAATTTTATATTTACGTCCTTGAAAATGTATTTCCTTGATTCGTTGATCACTAAATTTGTGATCTCTTCATCCAAGGTTATTTCTATTGGTTTGAAAAGATTGTTGATTGTTATTTCTGACCCGTTTATTGTTTCTTTGCCTTGTTTATAAAAGTCTTCTATTGTTGCCACGTCATCTGGTATAAATCCTATTGCATTGCTTATACAATTGTTAGCATTTTCATTCAATTCATTTTCATTTAAATCTTCAATTTCAGTAAATATTGTAGACAAATATATTTTAATATTCCCTCTTTCATAAATCCTAAGATTCTTAATTTCCACTTCCTTTCCTTCTTCCAATGCATAAAATTCTTCCTCAGAATTATTAAATAAAATGATTGGTTGATTATTAATATTTAATAAATAATATTCAGAACAATTACTTTTAATTTTATTGTAATTATTCCAATTATTTCTATGTCTGTTAATCACAGACAAATAAGTTATTGTTCCTTGAATGGAATTATTGATTTCTTCTATTTTTAATTTTCTTTCCTCTTTTATTCTTTTTATTCGAAATTCGTAATCTGGACTACTTGGTTTTATTAAGTTGGTTGATGTGTTAATTAAGTTGGTTGATGTGTTAATTAAGTTGGTTGATGTGTTAAATGATTGATTAATTAAAGGACGTTCTGACAGTCTGTCCGACCGGCTATCAATTAAAGATTTATCGTCAGAATCGTAAATAATTTTACTATTCTCTATTTCTTCTATGAAATCAACCACCTTTTTCATTTCACCACTTTTGATTAAAAAACTTTCTTCTTCGTAGAAAAAAACCTCTTTTTCTATTTTGTATTCAGGAAAGTTATAATAAACGTCTTCATAGAAAGTATTGTAATACAAGGTGTCTATCCTTTTACTTGTTAATTTGATTTTCTCTACAATAATTTTGGAGCCAATTTTAATTATTGGATGTTGTTTGGCCGAGTGGCCCCAGAAGTTAAATTTGTAGAAATTGTTGTCTTTGACAACTATCAGTTTGAAGTAATATTGGTTGTTGTGGATGTATTTCAACCTACTCTTCAATATTACTGTGTAATAATCTTCTCGTTTACTGAATTTCTGGTCCATTTTTTGTAAAATTGGAGTGTCACTCAAAAAAGGCAAAAAGTTTTTTTGGATGTTTAACATTAAAAGTAAATCGTTGTGGATTGGAATATTTGGTGGTAAGTCTCTTTCTTTCAACCAACTGTAAAAGTTGTCTATCATTTGGTGGTCTGTCATTATTTCTATCTCCCGGATTTCTTCGTTCTCTTCTCGGATTTTTAGTACGTCAGTGACGTAAAAGTTACCGGTTACTATTTTGGAGTTTAAAGTATTGGAAACTTTCTTTAAGACTAAATTGTCGGACCATAAAATTAGGTTGAATTGATATGGGAATGCTGGTTCTCTTATTACTGAAAGGAGTAAATAATGTTCGGTGGTCATTTTTTGAAGGTGGGGATTATTTAATCTTTTAAGTGGTTCGAGTGTCGATTTTTGTGATTGTTCAAGTGTCGATTTTTTTATGATTGTTCGAGTGTCTATTTTTGTGATTGTTCGAGGTTCGGTTTTTGTGATTGTCCGAGTGTCGATTTTTTTATGATTGTTCGAGTGTCTATTTTTTTGTGATTTGTTCTATTCTCGATCTTCGAAGGATGTTCTATTCTCTGTTATTCCTAAGCAGGCATTCTTTCGTTTTTCCTAATGCATCAAATGTAAACATTTTATACTTGTTTCTTTATCGTTTAAAAACAGTAGCCCGTCTTTTAGCTCAAGTCAAGATATCATTACTAGAACCACAAGTTCCAACAACCAGTAAAAGTTCTAAGATACAAAACAACAACTTAAAACCAAATAAATACAATGAACCATGAAGAAATATTGAGTATCTACAATGTAAAGCATTATATCTTGTCAAGAAAGAAGTTAAAACCATTGTACATATGCTCTTTGTTCGTAATGTTATACAAGGCTATCGTTTTAAATGGAAGATAAGCAACTTTGATAGTCTCATTAAATCATCTATTAAGTTTAGATCCCCAAAAAAAACAATACAAACAATACAAAAAATATTCCTATGAGGAGTCCAACATATGAATGAAAAGTGATTTTATTAACAGATATATTAAAAAAACCTAAAGGTAGATAAACCGAAGAAACATCATCATCGGTGTTAGAGTACAAAAAAATATGTAGACACTTATTTTTTATTAAGAAAGGAAAGTTAGTGAAGGAATATTTATTAAATCTAAACCTGTGATCAATTTTTACACAATTGATTATAGAAACATGTTTTGTCTCAGGCGGATACAAAACTTCCATTTAAGATTTTAAATACCCACAGAAAACCAATATTTTACAAATTAACATATAACTCAAGCTTTGAATACTTTTATATCCTATTAGATATGACTTTTATATTCTATTAGATACGACTTTTATATTCTATTAGATATGATTTCTATATTCTATTAGATATCCTGTGCAAATTTTGAGAAAAAATCAAGAGACGGAAATGAAAGTTTATGCACTGTTCGATAACAGAGAACAATAAAGGTTCACTTGAGAAAATTATTGGAGAGGATATCTGAATCTAAGTTTACTTGGATATGGTTAATCATGATCAATCTTCCCAACAATCAATTCATAAAAGTGTGATCACTTCATAAAAATGTGGTACGTTCAAGATTATAATCTCTAAAAGAGATTTAAGAACACTGTTACACATTTGTGGTGAATCTCGTTGTGTTATTAATACAGTGTGGTTTAACCATGATCATCCTCTAGAAATATTCATATACCAGGCCTCGTTCCTCAATCGGTTTCATACTCTTCATGACATTTCAAACAACACCTTAAAAAAAGAATAACACCATAAAATAACAATAGTTACTTAACATTGTTTATTCAACACTGTTTACTTAACAATAGTTACTTAACAATAGTTACTTAACAATAGTTACTTAACAATAGTTAAACTCAACACTGTTTACTTAACACTTCTCCTTTATAAAGTTACACAACTCCTTCCCCAAGCCTTTAACTATCCCTTCATCCTCTCCTCTCAACCTAACAACCGTTGAATTATTCTGTATCAAGTTCCCTAAAACTATTTTATTTCCAATCTTAACAGAGAACAAACAAACATTGAACAGATTCATACATCCCAACTCCTCCAATTTGATTGGATTGTCATTCAATTTCTCAAGAACTTCCGTGGTCTTCTTCTTGATTGTACAAATATTCTCCCATCCTAAAACTCCCCACTCCTTTCTGAATTCCTCTAACTTCATGGAAGTGAATTGAAGGTTGTCTAAGATTTCAATGGTTATTGGTTCTAAATTAATTTTATAGGATTCTTTCTTACCGGAATGGTAGAAGAAATTGATTTCTCCTATCAGAAACAATTCTTTCCAATCCAGAATTTTGAATCTCAATTTCATTTCCTTCACAGAATTGGCTTTTAATAAGAACTCTTCCATCAAGGAAACACTTTTAATGTCCTCAGAAGTTATAAAATCTAATTTCACATTAAATAAATCAAAGGATGTGTTATTAATAAATATTATGTCCATTAAAATAATCCCATTTATAACATTAAATATACATTCTAAATAAATTGGATCATTAATACTTGATAATTGGATTATTTTTTCTTTATTTTTAGATTTTGAGAAATTGGATTTTTGGAAATTTAATTTTTCGTCTTTTTTGAAAGATAAAAGTTCTGGTAATTTTATTTTGCCTGAATAAGTATTTTTATACGATGAGGTTTCGACATGGGTAGCAGTATTTTGTGTCTCATCGATTGAATCATTAATTGGTGATTTTTCATTAATTTGTGATTTCTCATTAATTTGTGATGCACCATTAATCATAATCCGAAATACCATGTTAATTAAAGCATTAACCCTTAAATTCTCTTCACTTTTAATACTCAACAACAAATTAACAATCTCTTCATTATATTCTTTAGTAACCATAACAAAATCATACACACAATTAATAAACCAGATATTGTCTGTTTTATAATATTCAAGATAATATAACCACTCTTTAAAATCATTGGTCAATTTAATTACTTGAAAGAATTTTCTAACAATTTTACCGAATTTAATATTTTCGTAATTTTTATATAAAATATTAATTATTTCCTTTTCTTTTGTTTTTAATATTATTTTTTCTATTACCTCAATAGTCTTATATTGTATAAATGGATTATTTACTTTTATAAAACTATTTAAAATAATGTCATTGTTTTTATTATAATAATGTGTTTCATCTACTAATTGATTTATTATATTTAAAATTACTAGTTGATTATTTTCTTCTTTATTTTCTAAATTAAATAAATTTAATGAATAATTAAATAAATTAATTATTTCTATTATTTTTCCATATTTCTTTATTAAATTAAATATTAAAATATTTAATTCAGAATTATTCTTTTCCATTAAATTTAATATTTCAATTAATGCAACCTTTTTATTATTCATTTCTTCTAAAATTGGCATTTTTAAATATTTTAGTTTGGGATTCTTTTGTAATAAATTAATTATCAAAATAATTAATTCTTTTGTTTTGTCATTCTCATTAATATATTTAAATAAATGTAATAATACATGAACCCTAATCTCTTTATTATTATTATTAATATTTTCCTCCGCTAATTTAATATTTTCTTTTTCCGTTAAATTTAATATTATCCCTAAATCTGATATGTTAATTTGATTTCCCATTTCAAACAATTGGTAAAGTAAATACCTATTTATTTGATGGCTCTCATTCTCAAACAAAGGTTCGATCTCATATTCTATTATTTTATACTTTAATAACTGTTTTAAAGCCAAATAACAATTCCTTCTAACATATTCGTGTGAATGATATAAATTATCCAGGACTAGCTTGATTATTGTTGTAAGAATGTCTGGGGTGTTGAGGAATGATATTGTCTTTAAGGTCCTGGCTCTGAAATACTCGTTTGGATGAAGTAACATCCTTCTTAGATAAGAGGAAAATACTAGAGCATCTGAAAAGAATATTTCTTCTATGTAGAATGGAAATTGTTCAATATAGAGTAAGAGATCGCCACAAAAGGTGTTGGTATTGTTTTTCATCATCTCGTGTAAGTTTTTGTAACCGTTAGGCAAGGATATAATGTTAGATCTTAGTGTGTTTACATTTCCTGAATAAAAAAGTGTTGGCATGGGTTAATTATTGCATAAAATAAATTTTATTGTTTTAAGGTTCGAGTACAGGAATATAATATTTTTAATTGATTATTACAATTGTTTATTTTAATTGATTATTTTAATTGATTATTACTAGGGCAAGTAAATGCGCATTAATGCAACATTTTAAAAATTCTTAATATTATCGCTTAATTTATATATAATTTTTTAGATATCATCCACCTGTGATTTAATGAAACATATCTAATAATAAATCGAATAATTTATTTAAATTTTTGAAATATTCTGTTTGAATTGTTAATGTCAGAAATTTATAAAGATTTTTTAATTGTTGATTAAAAAATGTATAAATTTAACAGAATATATGATAGATTATTATTTAAAAAACATAATAAAAAATTTTTTTTTCTATATTTAAATACATTTTTTCCTAGCCCCCATATGAGTAGAAAAACCGCAACAACAAACGAAAAAATGAATAAGTTTATAAAAATGTACCCAAAAGAGTTCGATCCTCATCCAACAAACAATCATTTTTGTAAATTGTGTGATTGTCTTATTAATCCACAAAGAAAATCCACGGTTAATAGACATAGAAGTTCTAATCAACACGAGATAGAATTAATAAAAATGATGAGGGGAATATTTCTGTACAAAGTACATTAACTATTGCAAAAGATTAATTCTTGTATAAATTTGTTAGTGCTTTTACATCAGCTGATATTCCAATTTACAAAGTAAATTGTCTAGAGCTACAAGAATTATTTAGATTTATGTGATGTAAAATACCAAGCGGGTATACTTTTCGAACGTTTTTTTTTGAATAATCAGGCAAATGAAAATATTAATACATTAAAAAATTATTTGTTTGAGCAAAACATATTTCTGGTTGTAGACGAATCTAAATTGCTAAAACAAAAGATTTCAATATAATTGCTGGGAAGATTGATTCCTCCAAAACAGATTATGTTTTTGATGTTGTCGCATTACCGCCGGAGATAAAAGTTGATAGTGATTTTGTAAAAAATCAAATAAAAAAAACCATATCTAAATATAATATTGAACAAGTCAAATTAATTTTAAGTGATGCAGCGCCATACATGATAAAGGCAACAAAATTATTAGAAAGTGAACACAATGGATTTGTTCATGTAACATGTCTCGCACATCTTCTACATAACTGTGCAATGAAAATTAAATCGCATTATGAAAAGGTTGATAATTGCATAACTTCAGTAAAAGCCATAACAATTAAAAACAAGACAAGTTCAGCAATGTTTAACTTAATTGGAACGCCACCGATGTTATTGTTACCAGATGGTCGAGCTGTATAAAAGCATCATTGTATTATTGCTCGTAATTAAACGAAATCAAAAACAATATTAAATATTGAGAACAAAGAAATATTAATGGAAAAGGCAATTGCTGCAATTGAATGTAAATAACTGATATCAGAATTAGTAGAAATTAAAAAAAAATATTCAGTATTAATTGATTTACTCGACATTAATGAAAATTCTGAACATACTATTAGTTATGGGTATCATGCTTTATTAAATGTAGACTTCGGAAATGATCCAATACAACTGAAAGATTATATTCAAAAAATATTAAAAACAAATGGTGCTACTAGTATAAATGAATATTCAAATGTAGAACTATCATTAGATGATTATTATTATTTACAGGATTGTCCACCAACTTCAATTTCAGTTGAAAGAAGTTTTTCGATGTTGAAAAAAATGTTAGCAAAAGATCGAAATTTTAAAAGTGAAAATGTATATTCATATTTTTCGCCATATTATAACAAAAAAAGTTTTTTTAAATAAATTTTAGTTTAAAAAATAAATGCAACAACTTTTTTCATAAATGCAACATTCACAAAAATAATTGCGACAAACCATAATTTGAATTGCAACTTTCCAATTGCCCTAGTTATATAGCTTAATAATTTAATTTTATAACAATTTAATTTAATATTTATTTTTTGGTGGGTGGGAAAAGGAATAAGTCTTATTTTTATATTAATTAAATTTAATATCAAATACATAAACCTACCAAACGAGATTAAATCACACCCCGTAAAAGTGCCAGTCAACAACAATAAAATTAATTTATTAAAAATAATCAATTAGATCATTATTTTCTAAAACATCTTCTATTAAATCATTCTCATTCAACTTCTTCCCATTCAACACCATCAATGTTCTATCCCCCTTTATTTCATTTCTACATTTTAACATCAATGCTTTGACTGTCAAAGTATTATTAATTAATACCTGTATTTTCTCTCCTTCATTTATAGCCATAAATAGTTTTATTTCTTCATTTATTTCTTCTTTGATTGGTTGATTTATAAATTCATTGTCCATTAACACAAAAGGGATTGTTAAATCTATACCTGGTAGATCTTTTAGGTTTAATAGTTTAGAGATGTTCATATTGTTGTGATATACTTTTGATCGCTCGCTAGTGAATACTTTGTTTAAAGGAGTGTCTTGAAGGATTTTGAACTTCTTTGTTAGGTTACCCTCCGTTACTAATATTTGTATTTCTTTTGCTTTAGCTGAAGATTCATCCTTTTTCAGTTTTTTCTGTTTCGGCCTTTTAAAGAGTTCATCAGAGGAAATGTCGGACATTTTTATTTATTAATTTAAATTATTTTAATTGTTTATTATAATTCATTTATTTATTATTTTAATTATTTATTATAATTCATTTATTTATTATTTTAATTATTTATTATAATTCATTTATTATTTTAATTATTATAATTTAATTCATTTAATTAATCATCCAAATAAATAATAAAAGGTTCGCATAAGTAAACCCCTTTTCTGATAGAAATAATGTTCACTCCTTTTAATTACATTAGATTGTTTGTAAACCCCAACCAAATCCCCGTTGAGGAGCGTCCTATCAAGTTCCAATAGTTTAGCATTACTCTCCTCTTCCTCGTAAATGACATTCACATAATTTCTGCCATATTCCATGTCTTTTACTTTGCCAAAGCTTTTTACCTTTTCAATTAATAAATCCATGTCAGTTGAACCAAATATTGTAATAAAGTTATGTTTTATGGGCTTTATTGGAGTAATGGTAGATTCGTATAAACTTGTTAGTTTTATTTCGGATGGACCGTCTTGTTTATCTTCATGGATAGCATCCTTTATTTGTTTCTTTTTCTTTGCGAATAAACTTGGAAAATATTCTTTTTGCATTTTATGGATTAAATGGTTAATATTTTAATTTAATTCGAGTTTTGGGTAATCATAGGTTCTAATCTCAGTTTATAAGTAGTCCGATGATCTAACCCACATTTTATAATTAAGGTTCCATTCTCGGGTATTCATTTGTTCTAATATTAGTTTATAGGCAGGTAGTTCAATCACCAGGTTATTAATTCTCTGTTCTCAATATTTTCAACAGCTTCTCTTTAATTTCCAAATAGTCACCTTCATCAAAAAAGATTTCATCCTCAAACTTTATAACCTTCTCTGTACAAAGCGTAGTTTCATAAAGCAGAATAATAGAAACAACATCATCAACATCCACTACCTCCTTCAACAACAACTTACTATGAGCTTCACATAACCTCATTAACCCTTCCAAGAATCTAATACTATAAAATTCTGAATTCTTTAAAGCCAACTTCCTTTTCTTATTATAATAATTTAACAGAAGCTCTCTTTGTTCCATTGAAATTAAAACATTTTTATTCTTTAAATTATTTATAAAAACTTTGAAAGTTTTTGTTGTCCAATTGTTGTTATTTTCAGTTTTATAATTTTTACGGCTTAGAACTTTATCAATGATTAAAGAATCATTTTTCCGATCCTCAAAGATCCCAAATATTAAATCAAACCTTGTTAATAAAGGAGTAGATAAAATATTAGCGGTAATTAAATCATTCAATTCTTGGTATTTAAATTTGGAGCCACTGGTGGCTATAATTGTGCACCTTGCATTAAGTGTTGTTACGAAACCTGCTTTAGCAATACTAAGAGTTTGTTGTTCCATTGCTTCTAACAATCCATAACTTTCTGTTAATTTTAAAGAGTCTATCTCATCAATACAACACAATCCCATATCAGAAAGAACTAGGGCTCCTGCTTCCAGTGTCCACTCTTTTCCTTGTTTTACTGCACAGGTGGTTAAACCAGCGTCACTCGTTCCAATCCCATTAATTAAAACCGAAGGGTTAATTAATTTGAGACACCCTTCCATCAACGAAGATTTTCCTGTCGAAGAATCTCCAATCAATAAAATATGAATTGAAGACCTCTTCCCATTTAAAGCTCCTTTAATTAAGGAAAGTAAAATTCCTAATTTTACATTCCAAAGCCCATAAATTTCTGTTTGAAAATTTTGGATTAAAAATTTCCTTCTTTCAAATGAATTTAAATTCTTAAATTCTGTTATTAAATTATCATCAATCTCTAACAAACTATCTATTTCCTCTTTCTCTATAACCAAAGCTTCTATAAAAAGTGTTGGTTTAATATTTAAATCTATTTTTTTGGAATTGAATTTTAAATTTACGATCCCTGTAATTAAAACTCTTTCTCCAGGTATAAAGTTTCCTGCGAATTTGGCATTTAAATTCACCTCTAATGTTTCTGACATACATGACGGATTACCAATGTCTTGTATTCTTATTTTTTGACATTTCATGGCCGATGTAAAGTTTTCTTTTTTCACAATTTCTAACGATCCACAATTTTCGCACATCTCGTTGGTTTCTGATTGAATGTCACATTTCGTGCATAGAAATACACTTGTAACATTGTTTAAAAGTACTTGACCGTTCTTTACTATCGTTCCTAGCACTGTTATTAATTTATTTAAATCTTTGCTGCCTGGAAATTTCTGTAATAAAGATTTTGGGAGCCCACAGACGTTTTTGTTCTTTAACAATGTTGTGTATTTTGAGGCGTTCCTTATCAAACTGCTTGTGTTTTCAGGATATCTGTTGTACAGGTATAGAAAACTAATTACTTTTTACTCTTACTTTATTTCATTCGAGTTGTTTATTTCGTTTATTAGTTCATGCATCTTTTTTTTTGTTATGAATTTATTTTTATTGAAATTGTTTTTAAAACGAGGATTGAACCATCTAGACTACTCTTACTTTGAGGGATGGGTTAGTCAATTATTTTACTTTTAAACCATTCCAGGCATTTATTCATTTTCCGCCCTACCAAAAAATAAAGGTAATACCGCCTGATTGGGGGGGATTTAATTAATTTTTTTATTTAATTTTTTTAATTAATTTTTTTATTTAATTTTTTTATTTAATTTTTTTATTTAATTTTTTTATTTAATTTTTTTATTTATTTCTTAAACAAAAAAATCACTGACCTGAAAAAAGTTAAAGTAAACCATTTATTCGGGAATATAAAGTAAATTTAGTCGATGCATTTTTCAAATTCATATTATGGTCAAAGACGAACCTCTTAACATACCTTGATAAGGTTTCAAAGTTATTACTGTTAACATATTTTTTCTTCAATGATTTCCATAGCCTCTCAATATTTTGTGTATGTATTGATCTATTAATGGGATCTACAAAATGAAGACTATGATTTACGGAATTGTGCTGGAAGCCGTTAGCTTCTAAATTCGTATATTCACGCCACTTATCTGTCATTATGTGAGTCCCTAGTTCTACGTTATGTAATAAAAAGTTTTCGCAAATATCCCTGCTGCGAGTTCGCACTACATTAACTGCAATCATTTTTGTTGTTCGGCTGATTACCCCTATAGCCCAATATCGCTCACCTGCTAAAATTCTACCCCTATCGTCTCTCCTAGAACAAATATGGGTTTCGTCGGCTTCGGCTACTTCTTCCTCTCCTCCTATTGTTCCGAACCATACAGAAGACTCGGTAGTATCAACTAAGTTGTAGTATATGTTCAGTATTCTATATACTGCCTTTTCTTCGATATCACATTCATTCGTAATATCCGTTACCTTTACATCTAAACAATGCAAATATACAATCCGTAATACTGTCGATATTTTTAACTTTGTATAGTCAAAAATTGTATTTGTAAATATCGATTGGGTCATTCTGCATACTCTGTTATTGCAGCGAAACCTACCGTCTATGCCGTGACGAATCTTGCCTTTTTCTATTTTTAAAAAACCACCACATATACAAACACGTGGTTCGACCTTTATTAGCCCCAATTGAATCGCCAAATTAAACGAATCAGTTTCTGTTGCTGTTCTGCTTATTAATTCAAATAGTTTTATCATTTTTAATGGGTATAATATTAATTAATCAAATTTTTATATATTTCCCCCCCAATCAGGTGGTTCAACCAAAATAAATAAATAAAATTAATATTTTTAATATTAAATTATTATAACTGTTTATATAATTATTAAAAACTTATAACGTTTTTCTTTTCATGCATTATTTAAGGCAAAGCCTCATGACGTTAAGAGATTTATACTCAAATAGAAGAATCGACCATTACCTGATGCCGGCACATAGGGTTACTAAGAAGTGAGCTTTTGTGTACTTGTGGGAACAATATGGTTTTACGGAAACGGGAGGAAAGCAAAAACAAGGGCTTTTATTTTCGTTACAGTGTAAAAAATTGCTGAAAAGAAATAAGCTTTCGCAAAGGGACATTCTATGAAGGTTCTCATTTAGAATTTTCTAAAATTGTATGTTTTAAATACATATGGCTGCATGAAATGTACAAGCAAGCGCAAATGATGATTCAATTAAAAGATGTTTCAGAAAAAACTATAGTTGATTGGAAGAAATATTTGCGTGAAGTTTGTGAGAACCATATTTTGCGTACTCTTGTTGTTTTTGGTGGAGTAGATGTTATAGTCGAAATTAATGAATGCGCGTTGGTTCAAAGAAAATATAATCGAAGAAGGTTGGTATTGAGTCAATGGATTTTTACTGCCTATGATTTGGCTAATAAAAAAATTTCATCATATCACTTAAAACAAGAGATAGAAATCATTTATATCCTGAATTTTCCGATATATTTGCCGAGGTTTATAATTATCTCGGCGCTACTAAAAAATTTGGGATTTATTTATAAATCCCAAATTTTTTAGTAAAGGTATATTTTAATTAATTAATTATTATTTATATACTAAAATAAATAAATAAAAAATATATTAAGCACAAAACCAACCTTAATGCAAAATAGTAACAATAACGTTTTTTCAATATATGATCCGATATTTATTGATCAATATAAAGCCTTGGAAGTTTTATTCAAAAATGAATTTATATCATTATCTTATAGGTGTACATCATGTAACACTGGTATATTACATATTTTTAATGATAAAACAAGACTTTTTGGAATGTTTTTTAAATGTAATTTTTGTAATAAAAAAAAGGGACTTCTTTTTAATAAAAAATTAAGTGGTATAAAATTTGAAATGAATTTAATTTTCAGATGTGTTTTTTCATGGTTATGTGGGTTTGATTTAGTTCAAACACAAATGATAACTACAATAACCCAACCTTCAATAATAAAAATTAGAAAATTAATTGCTGAAATTATAAAACTGAAACAAAATATGATATTTGGAAAAATTGGAGGCCCTGGAATAATAGTTCAGATAGATGAAACTGCAATATGTAGAGGAAGAATTATAACAAATCCATCATCTACAATTGATAATATTCCAAGAACACAATGGCTTGTGGGGGGTATAGAAGATACTCCAAGTAAGAGAATATTTTTAAAAATTGTACCGAACAGGACTTCAACAACTATTTTTGAATTGTTTAATGAATTTATAATACCAGGATCAATAATTTGCACGGATGGATATCTTTCTTATCCTCCTGCAGTCAGATTATTCGGTAGTCAACATTTGATAGTTTCTCATTCTGAAGGATTTGTTAATGCTGATGGGAATCATACTAATCTGATCGAAAATTTATGATCTCATTTAAAAGCTGAATATAGAATTAGAAGAGGAATTAGAGTTGATAATATGGAAAATTTTATTTATGAATTTTATTGGAAAAAAATGTTTATTAGAAAAAGAACTCCGAATAATTTATATGAATCATTCATTACTTTATTAAATATTCTTTTTAATTAAAATAAATTATAATAATATTTATTTATTAATTTTAATCAAATATTATTTTTGGTATTATTTAATAAATCCCAAATTTTTTAGTAGCGCCATTATCTCTAATTATGGGCAGTCTTTGGAAATTTATCAATTTATGCATACACTCATATGAAAGTTAATCACAATGAGAACTTCGTAGATCATGTAAACGGTGCATGTTGAAAGTAAAAACAGGGGATAAAAAAAGATATGGGACCCATAGAACAGCGTCGTATACGTTTGAGTTTATGTGGAGGAAACAATATAAAAATTCATTTAAAAAATCATTACCTAAATCAATGAATGTTATATAAAAGCTAGTGTTTAATTTATTTCTTGTTTTAATGATTTATTTATTTTCGAGGGGGGTAAAGGAATAAGTACCTCATTCCATTTGAATTATTGTGATAAACATTAAATTCCAAAAACATTAAATCATTTTTTCGGGTAAGAAACTTCTTTCTAATTGCCCTTGTAAAGTGTCTGTGTATTTTTGGATTTAAAAAACTTTTACTATGATTTACTGTTAATAAGATTCAAGTAACTACACCAACAATTTGTTATGATTTTTGTTCCACAGCCATGCAAATAAAACTTCGTAGAAAATATCCGCACGATCTATCACCAATGATAATCTAACCAACATTAATTTTTTGGTTATAAAAATTTATTCCCCTGGTCCTCTTATTTTGCTTCGAAAATGCCAACAAAAATTTCAAAGTGTCACTTGGATTCCATAAAAGATTTATTCAATTCTAATTGACAGTCCAGAAATATTTTAAATCAACAACTTGTGTTGGACTTCAAATTCGAATTAAAAATAACTGTATTTTTACAGAGGAGGAAACGCTTTGTTTGGACAAACAACACCGGGGCATACAGTATAACTCGGTTATAACGGATTTTCTAGGGACTGTAATTTTTCGTCTGTTATAACCGAGTAAATCAAAAATAAATTGAATTTTAATCATTTGATTTTTTTAAAAAATCTGTAATTTTTTTCTAAACCCGAATTTCAGACAAATATTTTTTTTCTAAATTATCTTCGATCATAGATAAATTTTTCTTTAATTATTCAAGTATTCCAACATCATTGTAAAAATTTACAACCTTTTTAAAACTTTTGTATGGTTCTGGGACAGATATTTGTTTTATATCAGTAAAAACGGTTTCCCCCTCTTTAATTGAACCTTTTTCTTCACATTTTTAATCATCTGAAAATATTTCTTTTGCATTTAAAAATAAATCAACATACTCTTGGATTTTTTCATCCGATAAAAATTGTGCTATTGTAGCATTAAAAGAAACATCAAGTGATTCATTTTGTAATTTCTGTTCCTGATTTAACTCTACTAAGCCAGATTTTTTGAAAGAATTCTAGATCGTTTGAATTGATATTTTAAGCCATGAACTTTCTATGATATGAATTGCTTGTAAAACATTTATAATGTAGTCTTCACATTTTTCATAATAATTTATAAGATTAAAAACCAAAGGCTTTCGATAATTTACTTTGAATGATCTAATTACACCTTGATCCATTGGCTGAAGAATGCTTATGGTATTAGGAGGTAGATAAACCAAATTAACATGTGTTAAAAATTCATTGATATTCGGATGGGCAGTACAATTATCGATTAATAATAAAATTTTCCTTTTTTATATTCTACATTCAGAGTCCCATTCCATTATTGTCTGTTTAAAAATTTCTGAACTCATTCAAGCTTTACTGTTCGATTCATATTTAAACGACTTTGATTTTATATTTGTAAATGATCTAGGATTCTTATATTTCCCGATTATTAACGGCTTTCTTTTCTCTCCACAAATGCTAGCACATAAAAAAAACGATTAATCGCTCTTTTGATAACTTACCCCTTGTACATTTCTCACCCTTTAAATTTGAATGTCTTATTAGGCAAAACTTTATATAAAGGTCCTGTTTCATTACCATTGAAAATGTCATTATCTTCGTATTTTTCTATCCACTTATTGGTCAATTCAATATCCACATCCTTTGATTACCCATTTATACTTCCATACGCTATTGAGTGTCTAAATCTATCTAACCAACCATTTGAACATTTAAAATTTGTCAGTTTCATTTCATTGGCAATTTGAATTGCATCCTCCTTTAAAATCGTTCTGTTTATAGGAAGATTTCTTGCTCTTTGTGCAGTGAACCATTGAAATAGTGTACTAACTAATTCTAAATGTATTGGTTTTCTTATTTTTTTTGACGAACTCGGATTTGATAAATCATTTAAATTCGTCGATTTTTTGTTGATCCAAAGGGTTTTTACTGTTGTTATAGGTATTCAATATTTTCTTGCAACTTCAATATGTTTGCTTCCCATTTCAATTTCTCAGATTATGCATATCTTTTCTTTTATTGTTATCTGATTTCTTTTTTTGCTCATAAATGGGATAATATTTTATTTATTTATAAATGTCATACGTTATAACCAAATTTGTTATAACTGAATTATTTTAACACCAATTGATATTAAAAAATAGAATTTTTTTTTATCCCGTATAGCCGAATTATCCGTTATAGCCGAGTTATACTGTATATGGTAAATCGGGGTTTTTTATAAATTTATCTCTCGTTTAAGAGAAGAGTTGGTTGATACATTGAATTCATTTTATTAAAGCCAGCAGAAATACCCTTTTGTGGTTAGCAAAACATTTCTATATGTCACAATTTTAAAAAAATTAAAGTACCCCGCTTTACAAGGCACTGTTTACGATCTTATACGGTTTTTAAAACTAAAATTTTCGAAGAAATAGAATATCTCGATATTACATTTATTGTTGCTCAATCGTAGACGACAGAGTGTAGTGTATGAAAAATAAATTGTAGTTTTTGTTTCAATTCTATTTTACACCATACTACATTTGTGTGTGTGTATACACGGGTTTTGTCAGGAACTTATCTCTCGTGTAAAGTCGGGTAAATAAAGAAATTGTAAAAAATCGAGTATTGAACACGTCACTCAAAGTTGAAACTCATCTGTCTAAAGTGTGATTCGAACAACTAAAAAACGCTCGCCCACTAAACCGAGATTCGAACCAATAATATAATTAATTAAAAAAAGTTCTTGCATGGATTATGAACCTCTAATGGGACGACTAATTCAAAACGTTGTTAGATTATTTTACGACACACCCCAAATAATCTTCATAGACCTCTTAGTCAAGAGGATGTTAATCTTTGATTCTGAGATAGCAGGACTCCTCAAGATAGTCCCGAAAGAGTTCAACAAATTAGTTTTCAAACTTAAAGAAGACAAAATTATAAAACAGGAAACGAAAATCGAACACCGAGAGAATAATTATCAAGAAATAAAGCAAGCCTTCTATATTAATTACGGAGAAGTGAAGGATGTCATTAAATACAAAGTATTTAAAATGACAAAGCTCTTAGAGGCAGAAATGAACAAAAGTGAAGAAATCTTTGTTTGTAAGACTTGTAAAAAGGAGTTCTCCATCTTAGATGCACAAACCTTGATGGAAGGATTCTTTTTTAAGTGTGATGAGTGTAGAGGTGATTTAGAGGAAAGTAGAAGGGTCATTGAAAATGACCCTCATAATTTACATTCGTTTGTTATGGCAACCATTAAGCCTCTGGTTGAGATTCTAAAGGAAATAGACAAAATAGATGTTCCTTTCATGGACTACTTCCAAGTATTGGAATTAAAAAAGAGGAAAGACTCTTTTGTTGTTGTTAAGAAGGAAGAAATAATTGAAAAGATAGAAATCAAGGAAGAGGAACCTTTGGTTTTAGGTGAATTCGATGAAAATGAATTGAAACAAGAACCTGAAGAAATTAAACATGAGGCTATAACTGAAAGGAATCACAAGCTTGTTAATGTGGAAGGGAAATTAAAAGCATTTAATGAGATTACTGAAGAGGATTTACAGAAAATGAGTGAATTGGAATATGAAAAGTATTATGAAATTTATTATGAAAATAATTCACAATAATCATTGAATGTAATAATAATGATTGATAATAAATAAAAATAATAAAATATTTTATTAAAACTTCTCTTTTAAATCAACCATCATTATTATTTAATTATCAATTATTATTTAATTATCAATCATTGCTAGAATCTCCATAATCATTTCCTCTTTCTCTTCCCATTGATTTTCAAAATTGTTAATACTTATCGTATTATTCATTAAACTATCTAAAAATCCCTTTCTTTCTATTTCTTCTATTTCATTTTTATTATTTATTTTATATTCTTCTATCCCGTTTTGTGTTACACAAATTAATTTTTCATTGAAAATAATAAAATCTAATATCGGGATTTTAAATTCTTTTTTATTATTATTTTTAATATTTAAAGTAATTAATGAATTATTAATTGAATTGTTTGAATCATTAATTGAACTGTTAAATGAATTAAGTAATATAAATAAATATTGTTTACAATCACTTAACACTACTTTCTCATTTTTAATAAAATACTCTCTAATCAATTGAAAATCATTAAATAATAATATTTTGTTTTTATTACTTAGATATTTTGTTTTTATTACTTAGAATTAATATTTCTTTTTTAATTTGAATTTTATTAAATTCTTCCTTTAATTCTATTTCTTTAATAACTTCTTCCTTTAAATTGATTATTTTAATTTTATTTTTCAATAAAATATAAATTAATTTATTATTTATGCAAAGGTCTCGGATCTCTATTTCGAGTTTAATTCTCATAAAATTCCTATTCTTATAAATATTATTGATAAATAAATCATTTCTACCAAAAATATAAAACGGGTATTCATAATCAAAATTAACAAATTCGAAATTGCCGTTAGTTTGAATTAATTTCACTTTCTTATCATCATTTATTAAATATACTCTTGAATTATTATAAATTAAATTTCCATTTAATTTATAATTAGGATCTTTTGTATTGAATATTTCGTCAGATTTATTTAGTTTATTAACAAAATTGTAATTCTCTAAATTCAATTCTAAAGCTAATTCGTTGTTTGTGCAAATTAACCTGTCTCTTAGTTTGTGGATCTTGGTTAGGGATGCATAAATTATTTTCGAATTTATTAATTTCTCTTTGTAATAATTTAAGCTTCCTTTATTGTAAATTATTAATTCATCCTCTAATTTGAAATTGGATAAAATTTTTGGTTGATCGATTAAATCAATAAATTTATCTTTTATTCTAGGATTAATAATAACCTTACCTTCTAATTGACCTATAGGTATAAAATTCTCTAAATTAATTACGTGAGTTCTTTCTTCTTCACTTAAATATAAAAATTCATTTGCATAAACCTCTTTTAAATTATTATAATTATAATTTAAATTCAATTTTATATTTTCAATAAAATTAAATATAGTTATTGATTCCCCTTTTAAAATTACAACATCCTTTAAATTACACACAAAAAGATTATCAACCTTCAACACTTCATATCTCTTTTCCTTTCTATTATTAATATTATAAACAATAAAATAGTTATTAAACAAGATAAATAATTCCTCCTTTCTTATTTTAATCTCCTTTATTTCATCATCAAATTCTAATTTATGCAATAATTCAAAACCCTTTAAAATGAAAACATTTTTTTCGGTTGTTAAAATCAAGAAATCATTATTTCCATTAAAGAAGCTTAATTTATTCAAGTTATAAAGTTTCTTTAAATTTAATTCTTTTTTAATACCGAAATTCTCTATAATCAACAATTTGGAATCTTTTAAAAGTATAAAATTGTTGTTATGGAAAATCATATCAGTAAATCCTATTACTGGTAAAGAAAATATTAAACTAAAGGTTCTGTTTTTATAAAAGTTTAATGTTGAATTTGTAAGACATGCTAAATAATCTTCCTTTTCAAATGAATAAATACAAAATTTTGTTGGTTTGTTTAATGCGTTACTTAAAAAATTTAATTCCATTTATGGGTGCTTTTTATTTAAAATTTAAATAATATTTTTTACTGAATATTTTTACAGAGTAGTGTTTACAAAGTGTATTTAATAATTACAACCTGTTCTTTTTTTATTAATCGTGTTTACACTAATTCGCTTTTTTTATTAATTCTCTTTTTACTAATTTGTTTAATAATAAAAACAATAAATTAAGACTGATTTATTAGTTTATGCATTAGAAACATATTATAAAAAAATTGTGCATTATCAAGAAAATATTATTTATTCTTCTAAAGAATTTAAAATTGAAAAAAAGACCCCCATCAATGTATTTGTTGTTTTTACGTCTACATCTAGAAAATGACCACAATTTATTAGCCAAAGATATTAAAACGAAATTTGTAATCACTGATAAAATAAACGAGGATATTAAAGGAATTTTTTTTCTTGGAGGTGATGGAACTTTATTAAAGCACTTAAGAGAATTAGAAAAAAAACAAGTAAAATATTTAAATGACACCTTGTTAATTTGCATAAACTGTGGTAGCTACGGCGGGTTAATTCCATTCGAAAACAAAGAAACCGAAAAAATACTGAACCGAATTAAAAGAAATGAAATAAAAATATTAAAAAGAAAAAGATTACAAGTATTCTATAAAGGAAAAGAAGGATTTGAATCATTTGGTTATGCATTAAATGACGTTCTTCTAACTAGAAGAGACATCGGGAAATTAAATACCTTTAAAATAACAATCAATAATATAGAAATAGGAATATTAAAATGCGATAGCATTTTAATATCAACTTCCTCTGGATCAACAGGTTATAATTATTCTTTAAGAGGACCAGTATTATTTGATGATAATAATTTTATTGTTAATTGTTTTAATCCATGCCAAATTTATTTTAATCCTTTAATCGTAAAAGGCGAAGTAAAAATAGAAATATTAGAGAATGAATTTTATAATTCAGAGACTGTTGGTTTGGTAGATGGATTTGACGAGGTTGTTGATAAGAAAGAATTCGTATTTAAATTGGAAGAAGGATACATTAATTTTGCCTCTTTTGATGAAAGGGAAGTTGAATTATGTAAATCTGTTAAGAAACTTTGGTATTTAAAATAATTATTTAATCTTTAAAATAGAATTATAAACTGTGAACATTGTAGCAGCAGTCAAAGAAGCCTTTTTACCACTTCTCAATTGGGTTAATGCACCAGTGACGGTGGAAGCTATCACCCCATTAAAGGGCGATTTCATTCTCTTTTCTAATAAGGAGTCAGTCAACCCATAAATAGCACCCACCTTTGCAAAATTAACACCGGAATTATGAATATCCCTAAAAATCTCCTTAAAGGAATCTTCACGCTTTGGTGTCAAAGACCCCACAATGCAACCAAACAAATATCCTTGCACGGTTGATATTGTAATCTTTTTTAAAACTGGTTTTATTCCTTTTTCTTCCATTTTTTAATACAATAAATTATTTTGAATTTCGTTAATATTCAGGGTTCGAATCCTGTTTACTTTCAATGAAGCTTACTAATATATCTATTATTACGACGATGCATTTATTAGTACAAAGGGAGGATGGTGGTTAGTAATAACCTTTAAGTTAATCCTGCTCCGAATTCAAACATCGAATAAATACTTTTTTTGGTATTCAGCACATAAACCGTAATTATAAGGAAGGCGATTTCAGTGGAAAGAGAAGTATTTAATTAGAGTGCTCTTACAAGATTTCCAGTGTTGGATATTTGTTATTTTCTGTCCTTGTATTTAATGCACCTCAATTCGGCTTTGAGGATTGTTCTATCGACTACTAGGGGGTTCATAATGGGAAACCGATGGAATAAATAAATAAATGAATCTCTTTCTGAAGCATTGTTTAAGTCGTCTGGTTAGAAGAAATGGGTACCTGTCTTTAAATGAACAAAGGTGTTCTTGTTGGAAAGTAAATTAATATTTACAAACTGCTTTGGGATTCGAACCCGCCGTAAACAAGAAACTGGCCCCGTAATATTAAAGCCCCCTCTTATCTAATAGGCAATAACATCCTTAATTTTAAGCCTTCTAGAATAGAAGCCGTGTAATATTAAAGCACTCTCTTATCTAATAGGCTTTATGAAAGAGAATCGAATCCAAAAGAAATTAAAAATATTTTTATTACCCATGGACCAAAAAATCAACCCACAAAATTTACATTTTTACGAAGAACATCTAGAAGCTTTAAAATCCCACGAATCAACTCAGAAAATTTTAAAAGATTTATACGATAAATTAAAATCCTTAGAAGAAAAAAATGAAAGAATTAAAAGAGAATTAGATTCTTTACAGACGGTAGGACAATTAATAGGAGAAGTCTTAAAGAAATTGCCAAATGAGACATATATTGTAAAGACAAGCCAAGGACCAAGATACGTAGTTGGATGCAAATCAACTGTAGATAAAACCAAAATAATTGAAGGAACGAGAGTGTCTTTAGATTTGACAACCTTGACAATCATGAAAATATTGCCGAGGGAAGTGGATCCTTTCGTGTTCTCCATGTCGGAAGAGAAACCTGGAGACATCACCTTTGAGAAAATAGGAGGATTAAAGAACCAGATAAGAGAATTGAAGGAGGTGATAGAATTGCCTTTAAAGAACCCTGAAATATTTAAGAGAGTGGGGATAGTTCCACCCAAAGGGGTTTTACTTTACGGTCCACCAGGGACTGGTAAGACTCTATTAGCAAGGGCCGTAGCGGCCACGCTGGACGTGTCTTTTCTTAAGGTGGTATCCTCTGCCTTAATAGAGAAATATATTGGAGAGAGTAGTAGAATGATAAGAGAGATGTTTAATTATGCCAGGCAGAAGGCTCCTTGTATTATATTCTTAGATGAGATAGATGCCATAGGAGCCAAAAGAACCTCTGAGTCCTCTTCTTCTGATAGAGAAGTACAAAGAACTTTAATGGAATTGTTAAATCAATTGGACGGCTTTAAAGATTTAGATGACGTGAAAATAATAATGGCAACTAATAGGCCTGACATCCTCGACCCTGCTCTTTTAAGGCCGGGTAGGTTAGATAGGAAAATAGAAATTCCTCTCCCAAACGACCAGTCAAGGAAGGAGATTTTATTAATCCATTCAGAAGACATGGCACAAGAAGAAATTAATTATGACATTCTTGTAAAATTGACTGATGGCTTTAATGGTGCAGATCTAAGAAATGTGTGTACAGAGGCTGGGATGCATGCTTTAAGAGAGGATAGAGATTATACGATTAATGATGACTTTGTTAAGGCTTGTAGAAAGATTCTTTCTACAAAGAAATTGGAAAGTAAAATGGATTATAAAAGAAATAATTAAACTATTTCTTTAATTAATTTAATTAATTAATTTATTAACATTTCTGAAAAAGTCCTATCGACCTGTTTAAATAAAGTTAATTTAAACATTATTAATATCATATAATTCTTTTATATGTCAAATGAATTTACAAAAATTCATTAAGATGTGTTGTTATTACTGTTTCTGTCTGCCATTAATTTTCAACATGATTTGTTGTGACAGAGTTGACAAAATTTCTGCTTCGATTTACTTGTCGATGAAAATGCAGTTAAACCTCTGAAAACAAATTATAATGGGATTTATTTATATAAATGGTACAACCAGGAGCATTTGCTTCTGTATTAAAGCTCATAAACCTCTTCAATTCTTTCAGACATCATTTTTTAACATACAATTTCAAATCAAAAAACACTTTATATCCATAATTCACATTTAATGCCGCATTATCTTCAAGATTCTCTGCTAATTATTCATCATCAGCAGTTTCAAACAGATACAAAACTTCTTTTGTCGTATTTGTAATTACAGTGAATATCGGTTAAGCGGGAATCGGTTAAGTGGGAAATATCGGTTAAACGGGACTTAATTGTATAAAATATTTTTTTTGTACAAATTATCAATGTATAAAATCGTTTAAGCGGGACATATTTTTAAATTTTTTTTACCCATATGAAAAAAAAAATTCAAACATGAAAAACCTAACAGTGGACGAAAAAATCAAAATAATACACGAGATAGAAAAAACATCAAATCAAAGCAGTATTGTGAATAGAGGCATTGCATCCAGTTCAACAGTCAGTCGCATATGGGAAAACAGAGAAAATATTCTCATAACACATGCAAGCAGCAATAAAAATATCAAAAAAGTTAAGATATCAAAATATGACGAACTAGATAAGCTATTAATAACATAGTTCAAACAAACAATTAAAGATAAATTAACTGTTCCCACTTTTTTATTGCAAGAAAAAGCTTCGAGAATTGGGTTGAATTTGGGTATTGAAAATTTTACTTGTGGCGATGGCTGGATTCAAAGATTTAAAACGAGACATAATATCGTTTCTGGTACTAAATCAGGTGAAGCTGGTGATGTTAAATTAGAAGATGTTGATGATTGGCTTCAGAAAAAATGGCCGGAGCTGAGAAAAGGAAACGAAGATAAAGACATTTTTAATACTGACGAAACAGGCCTATTTTACAAGTGCATACCAGCATCAACTCTGAGATTTAAAGCCGAAAAATGCATGGGTGGGAAACTTTCAAAAGAAAGGATAACAGTCTTACTAACAGTTAGTGCCTGTGGCGAGAAAAAAAAGTGTTTGATAATCGGCAAGAGTTTAAATCCAAGATGTTTAAAAACAAAATATAAAAATGTTTAACTATGAATCCAATAAAAAGGCATGGATGACAAGCTCAATTTTTACTAAGTTTTTATTGGATTGGGGCAGAGAACTAAGAATAACTAATAGAAGGATAAATCTTTTACTTGATAATTGTGCATCCCATCCAAAAATTACAACACTATCGAATATTAAATTAGTATTCCTGCCAGCAAACACTACAAGTGTTCTTCAACCACTTGATCAGGGAATAATTAGAAATTTTAAATATTTTTATAGGCGAATATTATTGACAAAGCTTCTTCAAGCATATGACAAACAACAACAATTTTCATTTACAATTCTTGAAGCACTTTATGCTATTACAAATGCTTGGAACTCAGTTAAAACATCCACGATAATTAATGTGTATCAACACTCCAAAATTCTTTCCGGAGATGATGAAAGTTTTTTAATCCTTGAAAATAAGATGTTAATTGATAAATTGCTACATGAAACTGATAATTTATTTGCGACAAATAAAGAATTGGAAAACTATATCGATGTTGATTTAAATTTAAGCATTGAAAATGAATTATTAGAAGATGAAGCTGAAATAAAAGTAGACTAAATAGTGATGATGAAAACGAGGAATGTAGTGGGAATCTTGGAAAATATACGACCTTGGATGCAATTAACGCGTTAAAAATATTAACATATTATTATGGCCTTGAAAACAACCTAATCCTTTTAAATTTTGTAGAAAAAATTGAAAACGATCTTAGGACCAAGTATTTAGAAGGAAGAAAAATCCAAAAAACGCTATTTGATTTTAATCTTTTAAAAAAGAATGTCTATTAATAAACTTATTTGGTAATTTTTCCTGTAATTAAAATATTACATATTAATGTATATTTAATTTAAATTGAATTTACATTTAATTTAAAATAGAAACCGCTTAAGCGAGAAAATCGAATAAGAGGGACAAATTTTGACGGTCCCGTGAATTCCCGCTTAACCGATATTCACTGTAATTCGTTTCTTCAACAACTTCCGAAACATTACCAGGATTAAATAAATTTTCATCATATACTGTATTTGAAAAACACCCTTGTATACATTTAATACTTACATCATTCCAAGCATTAGACCAAAAAATAGCATCACATATAGGAATATTTTTGTAATATTCTTTAATGTTCTTGTATATATTAGATATAAAATCATTCTACTTTTATAATAATCCTTGAATGTTTTAATAATTTCACCATCTAAAGGCTGTAAAAAGATGCCGTATTTGGTGGTAAAAAAATCATTTCTACATTACTAAGTTTCATTTTATAATGTGCACCACAATTATGAAATAATAAAAGATGTGTTGGTTCTCATTTTTAAACTTAAATGTATAGATTTTAACCATTCACAAATATTTCCGATGTCATCAAGGCATTTTTATTGTTCTATATAATAAATCAGTTTTCTCAAGATTTATTTAGCAAGTGAGCGTGGTTTCTGTGATTGTGCTATAAATAGGAGATTTAATTTTCACCCACTGCAGAACAGCGAAATAAAATGTAAATTCTTCTGATATTCTCTTTTTATACCATGCATGGATCCACTTTTTTGAACATATGATTTATTCGAAACTAATTTATAAAACAAACCTGATTCGTCACAGTTGAATATATCTTTCATATCATAACTCTCACAAAAATATTTAAAATTAAACACAATTTTTTTGCGGCTTCCCGATCAGCGGATTCTGATTCACCATTAAGTTTTCTAAAGGTTAGATCGTGGCAATTCTTAAATGTTTCAAACCATCCATTTGAATCCTTGAATGTGTGATTATAAAAAACTTTGCTTATTTCTAATGCTGCATGTTTTATCATTGGTCCACTAACTGAAATATTACAATTTCTTAATTTCATGAAAAATTCAAATGTAGCAGCATCCAAATCATTGAATGTTAATCTGTAATTCTTTACCTTCTCTGAATCAGTTCTTTCATTTAAAATATATTTTTATGTAATCTCTGTATTGTAATTTTTCCCACGTTATATTTAATTGCTAATTCTTGTTGTGATAAAGAATTATTTGACAGATGGTGTAAAATTTCCTTTTCTTCTTGTATATTTAAATTTTTTCATAGGTTGAATTTTTTTAAAAAAATGAATGTTCAATGTAAAATTAGAAATATATAAATTAATGGTCTGGATTTGGAAGGTGATTTATTTTAAATGTCTTTATTATAAGGCAAATAAAGAAGAAACGAAATCCCGTTCGGCTTTTAGAGGGGGTCCAATAGAGAGGTGGTCCAATTTGAGAGGTTGAACTGTACTTGAAATTTTCTAAACTAAAATGAATTCTCATACAATCAGTAATGATGATAGTTCCCGGTAATATAAATTTAGATATTCAGGGTCAGATCATATCCTTCTTCTTATTAAACGGCAAAACCATGTTTTGTTTCCAAATCATATCCACACTGAAATCCTCCAACATTATATTTGCGTTATACTAAATGGATTCCGTTCATTCCACCAATAATAATTGGATGTTTTATAAAATTTAACCAAAGCGACTATGATATTATTTTGAAGAATAACTGTTCTTATTTTCGATCTCAAACGGGCGTTCAACATTTTTCAGAAATAATATAAGCTGGTTTATTAACAATCGGAATTTGTTACATCGAATCTTTGCGAGAACTTTATTCACGCCTGCAATATTTGTGTCACAATAGAAGACATAACTTTTATCATTACTGTGACATCTTTGTTATAATTGGTCCACAACAAACCTTTGTATCTAGTAACAAACCAATTTTCTGGTTAAATGGATTGACAATTCTTTGGTTGTCGCGCCAAGACAGTTTTTATTGTGTCACTTTTTGTCATATTTCCCTTAGCAGGGTGGGTGACTTCTACAGAAGTATCATAAGTAATGGACAAGAATGTTACACTTTTTATAAATGTCTGTTTTAAACGAAAGTTTAAATAGGAATTGTTAAACTATAACAGACTGTTTGGATGACATATATTTTGCTGTTATATAAGAATAATTATAAACTGTATATATAGTTAGACAACAATGTCTTATACCAATGTTATATAATCCTGTATCATAGAATCAGCTGAGGGTTTTTATGTTGAGTCGTCTCATAATATTTACTTATCTCTATTAACCTTTAAAAAGAATCTTTTGATTAGAACGAAATTTATGATCGTAATAAAATACATGTAGTTTTATTTAAATGGCTACGATGGTTACAACTTGAATATGTCGTCCCTTATTTATCTCATAAGAAAACAATCATATGATTGCTTGATTAGAAGAAGGAACTAACCACGGTTACATTTTATAGTAAGATTGTTCAATAAAATATATATATATTGATAATTGTTTCTTTTAAAACATTTATTCAAATAAACATTTTCTTACGTAGAAATTTGACACCGTGAAATATCGATGGATGTTTCTTCGGGTGCTTCAATTAAAATATCGGAATATGCCTTTTTAACGTCTTGAATTATGTTTTTATGCTTTGTATGAATAGATTTCCATCCTACAGCCTCGCCTTTTGTTATAAAATACTTGGAATCATCAAAGAAATAGATTTTTTGATACCCCATAGATCTTGCTAGAGCGTCAAGTTCATAAAAAGATTTTCTATCCTTTTTTCCTTTAAATACAATTTCATTAAGTAATCTACCCCTTATCAAAGAAAATTCATCAATTAAATTGGCGTTAAAAAGTAAATTTTCAATTATATCAGCCACATTATTACTAAAAATCCATTTATCAACCTCAATCCTGTTTAATAATCTTAGTAAAGCGTCTGCATTGTTCATAATATGCTTTTGTAATGTTAATCTATTTATTTCTCTTGTAATTATCATTTGATGTAAAGATTCTTCGTTTACAATATCAAATGGTTTTCTGTCTATATTTGGAGACATTTTTTCGAACTTATACATAGAAACATCTGAATTCAATACTGCTTCTTTTATTTTTTTTCTTTTATCCCTCAAACCATGTCTTGCTGTATTACATTCAAACAAAGTTTCGTCAAAATCGAATATAAACAGAATTTCATGCTTTTTTGCAATTTCATCTTTGTCAATACTTTCTTCCATGGTAAAAAACCCTTGTGGACAAAAGCAATCTAAAAAAATATAGTAACATGAATATGTAATTTTTTAATTTTTTATATATTAACTAATATCTGTAAACGGAATATGGGATAAGCAAATATTAACATCTGAGTTAGAAGATCTAATTTAAGAAAGATATATGTAACAAAACTCTGAATGATTGTATGCGGGTATGTCAAAACCAATAATGGTTTTTTTCTATAATCTAACCGTCGTATACTTTTTACAAACGCATTAGCCTATAAAGAAGGATGTTGAAATAATAATATTTATCAAAGTACTTAAAAGGCAAGTAAAACAAAAAAGGACTATTTAACTTTCGACTATGTCGGGAATTGTTATTTTTAGTAACAAAAACCGGCTCATTGGTTTTGAACTTATTACATATTCTATCACCGAGTCAAAATCCTGGTTTGTAAATGTTTATAAAAAAAATTCTATATTATCATGTTTCTTTATTTTTTTGAAATACAAAATAGAGTTATGGATGAAAATACAGTTCTAAAACATTAAATTTAAACAACATTCTGACGCCTCCAACACATTTCATATCTTGTCAATACCCACTCGCTAAGAAATTATTAGAGCCACTTCGATGCAAGAAAAATGAATTGTAGAAAATATCATAGACTTTCATACGGAACAGTTTTAAAAAACATAAAATTTCGTACAATAGATTTTTATTTATGACTTACTAAATCTTCTATCTAACTATCCAAAAAATGGTTTAGCGAAATTCCGCCGCTTGCGAAAATTCGCCGACAAACAAAACAAAAAATATCAAACAAAATTGTGATTTAATTCTAGGAAACATAATATAAATATACTATGGACAAACTAAAATAAAAAAATTGATTTATAAATATAAACGATTGTTTTTAATTAAAGTTTCGGTTACAGTGAAGGGTTGGGGGGGGGTAAATAATAAATATTAAAAAAACAATTAAAAATTAATTAATTTATTATTTCTTAATTAATTTAATTACTTATTTAAATTAATAAAACGCAAATACCCTATGAATATCTTTCAATTCGGCGTTCGCACATGTACAGAAGAATCTTGTCTTCTACTATTAGAGGAATTATCCATAATTACGCCTATAAACATGGCATGTGGTTTTTGCAGTTCCAGCTGTTCAATAGAAGCAGGGAAAACTCGTCACGGAGTACCTTCAATAAAGCGTTGTAATAATAAATAATGTAGAAAAAGGATTTCTGTGTTTCGGGGTACTATATTTGAAAACAGTAACCTGAAATTAAGCGAGGTTTTGAGAATAATATATTGTTTCGCCATGAAACTTACTATAATCGAAACCTCCTTACATACCTCAATATCTTCAAAAACGATCGTGGAATGGAATAAAAAATTAAGGGGGTTTTTGGTAGTAAGATATGAGCAGGCAATATTAATGAAAATAGGCGGATTGTCTTTTACTGTTGAAATCGACGAGGCCCATCTTTATACAAATAGGAGCAGAATAGGAAGGAGATTAATCGGCGAGTCCTATTGGATTGTAGCCGGTATTTGTAGGGAAACTGGTGAGATGTTTTTTGGCATCACTTCTAATCGAAGTGCTGCCTACTTATCAAATTTAATTCAAAATCATGTTGAACCGGGTACCAAGATTATAACTGACTGTTGGAGGGGATATAATAGGCTTTCCAGATTAGGTTATCAACACCTTACAGTAAACCACTCTGTTAATTATGTTGACCCGTCGGACCCCGAAATTCACACCAATACTATTGAAAGACTTTGGCGTGATTTACGAGAGAACATACCTGCTGGGATTACAAGTGAAAATTTGGTTAATCATGTTAAAGAGTACATGTTATTGAGGATGTATGACGGAAAATCGTCTATTAAGAGATTTTACATTTTAATTGATATATTAAATGGTATTTAAATTATTTTAATTTTTATTTATTTTATTAATTTATTATTTCTTTTTTAATAAAAATGCTGTTTTTTTAATATTTATTATTTACCCCCCCAACCCTTCACTGTAACCAAAGTTTCTTCTCGTAATTCACTGTATAAGCATTTGATATAGTCTTTAAATAGAAGATATCATAAAATTCATCATAACAATTAATAATTTTTAGCATTTTCTCTCTTTTATTCTTATCCTTAACTGTTATAGAATCCGAATCATTATTTTGCAGCAATAATATAATATCATTTTCAATGATATGTTGTTTTCCTCTGGTTCTAGAATAAAATTCGTTAAAGATGGATGAGGCTGAGGGAAAAGGCATTTCAACACACTATGACATCCTTCTAAGATGTTATTTGTCAAGGGTAAATCATTCAAATATCTTAGCCTACAATTCCACATTCCTATTTTATACTTCTCCGAAAACAAATAATTGTCTTCAAAATAATTAAAATATTTATTAATTTCTGTCTTAAAATTTCAGTGTAATTTTTTTTCAATTTTTTATAATCATCATAAACATTTTCTTCTGGAACAAAAGTTAAAGCTGTTAAACATTTAAAAATTCTTTTATACTCCCCATCTTCAGAGTAATCTTGTTTAAAACCAAGCTGAATAAATTTTCGAAAAAGCGATTGACAAAAATGGAAAAAACAGAAAAAAACAGAAACATTATTAAAATTAGTAAAAATAGAATTTGGAATTGCTAGTTCAAAACCACATATTAAAAATTTAAACTTAGCTGGATAAACCATCTTGGCTATTTTCGAAAAACAATAATCATAAACAAATTCAGATTTGGATGGTAAAAGGCAATACATCAATGGGAAAACTTTATTTTTTATAAATCCAAAAATAGTAAATGACTGATAAAAGTTTTTTGGACAAACAAAAAAAGTTCCATCTGCCATCCAAACCCCACTATTTTGTAGATGCGCCAAATTCTCTCTTGTCGTAAAAATCATTATTTTTCTATTTTCTAATTCTTCGTTACAATAAATGTAGTTTTCATTGTTTTTAGTTTTATTTAAAAATGACGGGTATTTTTCAGCATTCAATTTTTCCGTTTGATTTCGTTTTTTCTTGATATTATATATATTCTTATATTCACTTTTCGGATCATGTCCTTTTTTTCCCCCTTTTAATATCATGTCCCTTTTTTTCCCCCTTCCATTTAAATTTAATGTTTTAATAATAAAATAATTTATTTAAATAAAAGCAAAGTTTAATTTATTTATTAAATTAAGAATTATAATTTTTAACTAAATCAAAGACATTTAGAAAGTCGTTATTGTAAACATTATCTCTCCACATCCACTCATTTAAATATTCTTTTAACAAAATTCCTTGTATTCCTTTCATTTTTTTTACTCTTAGTTTAAGCTTTCCCCAATAGGACTCAATATTTTGGGTATGTGTGCCAGAATTTGGATCTACAAAATATAGGCTATGATTAATGGTCTCATGTCCAAACCCTAGATCCAAAATCCCATTGTAGGCTCTCCACTCGTCGCTGATTAAAATAGTTCCTGGTCGACACACGTTTAAGATTAATGGCAGAAGCACAGAAGCGGAACGATTTTCGACGTAACTAATAAAAACCTTATTTGGGGTTGTGCTACAATCAATTATTCCGAAAACCCAAAGCTCGTGTTGTGTAGCCCTACCTCGGTGGTTTTTTGGTTTATGTCGAAATAAACTTTCGTCGATTTGACACCTTATACCATCACCACCTAACATTATAGGATTGGTAATGAAATAATTGGCACAACAACTTCTCAACCTCGAATATAACGAGAGAACGACATTTTTGGAAACAGGAACCTCTAATAAGGTTTCTTTCTGAGTAACATTGATACTCCATTTCCATAAAATGGACAGACAACTTCTCAGGTTTATTTTGTAAGATGAAAAAAAAGAATTATCCCGAATAGATGAATACCTTTTGTATGCTATGCATACAGTATTCAGGCATCTCCAAGCATACTTGTCGATGTTTCTATTATACGGGACAAGCTTTAGAATATCACGACAGCTAATACATCTCGTTGTTTGACGTATAAGGCCGTGCGAAAGAAAAAAATCCACCACTTCTTTATCAGTCCCTGTTAAAACGGGCAAAATATGCATTGTATAAAAATTGTAAGACATTTTAAAAAGATTTTTATTTTTTAATATAAATTATTACAAAAATTATTTTTATTTTTAATTAATATCATGTCCTTTTTTTTCCCCCCGGGGGGAAAAAAAAAGGACATGATCCCACTTTTCTTGTTAAATTTGGCTGGTAATTAGTTTTGACTGCATGAATTTATTACATCAGAGAAAATTGTAGCAGCTGAAGAAGAAGATCTTTTATTTTATTTTTAAATAATAGAGAATTTAGTTTTTCGCATGAACTCGGATGATTATGTGGTGTTGAATTAACCGCTATCATATTCCGGCTAATCATTCTACCTTTACAAGTTCTGTCTGTGCATATCCAGTTCACGCTTTAGCCATATTTTGGTCAAGATTGTAGCTATAATTTTCAAAATGTGCTTTGTAGTGTCCACGTTGAGTTTTAGTTAATTGCAAAATCTTTTCTTCTTGATTTGGTTGCATAAGTGTTATATAATAATTTTTTTTATTTATAAAATAATTATAATTTGATTTTTTTTGTTTATTTAATTAGTCGGCGAATTTTCGCCGTCGACGAAAATTCGCTACACGGTTACCTACACATATATTCCTCTTTGCTTAAAATATCAAGGCATTAAACACTGTATCGAACTCGCTTACACAGTAGATTTCAGGTTTTTAAAATTTATTAAAATTTTCAGGGTGTAGAAATTCCATAAAAAAAATGCTGTATGCTCACCATTTGACGGCTAGCCGGCAAAATCCAGTCTCTAGTTATAATTCAAAAACACGATTTAATCAATATTACTAATTTAAATTTACAGCGACGAAGAATTTAAAATAATAATTAAAGAAAATATATATTAATATATAAAAAAGAAGAAGATATCGAACATATAATTATAAATAAGTAATATTTAAGAAGAAGATACAATAAATGTGCATGCCCTTACTCCATAAATCGTTCCTTTGGTTTGTGATGTTTAGTACAGAGAAATATCAATTCTTTTAATATAAAGTTTCTATATGGTTATTTTTTTATTAAAATACCCGAAATGTGGGGTTTTTAGGATATATATTGTTAGGAGTGGTGTTTTATTAATAAATTTATAAAATATATTTTTAAAAATCCTCTGTTTTTTTTTAAAATTGCAAAATAGGGGTATTTTTTTATTTATATACCCGTTTTAGGCAAATCTGCGACTCATTAGCCCAATAAAAGATATTTAAGAATTAAAAAAATATATTAAATGTTTCTTGATCTGTGTTATGTATTTTTGTTTATGGTTGAAATCCTCTTTTACGTTCTGTTTTTAATAATAACTAAGGATTAATATAAAATCTTTACAACCTCTTTTTTATTCTTAATTGAGTACCGATTGATTAAGTATTATTCTTACATTGTTAATAGTATATTCATTTTTGATCTCCCAAAGTAAATACATATTTAGGTTTTTTTATGAGGAAGCCGATTCTTAAAATTATAAAATGTTTACAATTTGTCGTTTGATTTGCAACAGTAAAAACAGGCGCGATTTTTTTAGAGGGGATCGAATTAGGTTTACATTACAAAAAGTTGGAGGTTATATTTTACAAATTTTATGAAAAGAATTTCTTAAACTTTTCAAGTGGTTAAAACAATAATTTAATTTATTATCATTTTGGAATGAAGTACACAATATTTTTAAAAACAAGTTGACAACAACATTTATTGATGTCAGAAAGTTGCCAAAGAAGAAACTCCTTAAAATTTATTTCCTATAAACAAAAAAATAAAAAATCAAACCTCCAATGAAAATTAAAACTGAAACAAATAACAGTATTCTCCTTTTATTTTGCCATTGATAAAATTCATCTATTTCTGATTTATTTTTTTTACAACGATCATTAAAATTAGACATTGCTAATTCTAGACTTTCAGAAACAAGCTCGTCGTCTCTTTCTTGAATTTGATTATCGTTTAAATTTTCAATAATGTCATTGTAAAGTGCATCAACATCATCGGAGTATAGGTTAAGGTCCACGCTAATTCATTAAACGATATCACATCTCCGTAGTGGATTAATAGCATTTTATCTATTTCGTCGACTATTTTTTTTATGAGACTTTGATATGTTTTTACTTTTTCTTCAGTCTCCTTAATTATTTTGGTTTAGAAAAAGTTGAATTGAAACCTCTGTTTACTTTTAAATCATCAAATAAATAACCATTAATTTTTATAACTTCACTATTAATAAATTGTGCAATGGCTTTAGTTTCTGGGATCAATGTGTCTCTTTTTTGAATAAGACAATTCAATTTTTTTTTATCCCCTAAATCATTCACAAGACTTAAATATTCCTTTATTTTATTAACCAAATCATCATAAGGTTTATATGATAGATTAGAATCTATTTGAACAATATCTAATCCTACAAGTTTTACATTTATTTTTTTCAATACGTTATCAAGAAAATCTTTTGGTAATTCATCTTCTATTGTTTTCAATTTAATTTTACTTCAATAAATGCACGTTGCATTTTATTAATAATTGCTTTGTTTTGTTTTTTTATACCTTCTAATTCATTCATGATTTCCAAGTATTTTTCATCTAAAAAATCAAAATCTTGATTATCTAAGTCTGCTTCCGTCTCAAACACCATTGAAGATAAAGATATTTGTGATATTTCACTGTGCAATTCTTCTATTCTGTTGTTAAATTCTTTTGTAATATTTTCTACGCTCTTTATATAAAAGTCCTGAAGAAATGACTTTATTTTATCAATTTCTGCTTCTTTAAACCATTCATCTAAGTGTAATATTTCGGAATCTAAAGTTTTAATGGACCAAGGCACAGAATATTCAAAAGATTGCATACTTTCATCATAGGATTGTAATAATCTCTTTGCCATTTTGTGAAACTTTGTGATATATTTCCCATATATATTTTCCTTAAATTCTGATAAAAACACCTTTACCGGCTCGATACCATATTGATCCCCCACTCTCAACTATATTCATTGCACATGCAAAATCTCTAATGTATCCTCTTTGTAAACCTTTAAGAGAATCATAAAAATGTCTAAAATCTTTAAACTCCAGGACCTTAGTGTCATAGACACCCATGTTTATCTCTATTTTATCATTAGGAATTTCTATTTTAGCAAGCTTGTCTACAACGTTATCATTGTAATTTTTCTTTCGATTACTGCTTAATTTCAATAGAAATAACATCCCTTTGAAATATTTTCATATTCACTCTTTTCGCATTTATCCTTAGATAACAATTTTACTAATTTATTGATTGTAAAAACACTTTTATTAAGCCAGGTACTGTTCATAATGCAATAATTTTCATATTCTTTATACATTTCATATATCTCTATGTTTAAATTATTTTGAATAAGAGCAACAGTTAAAGAGAAGTTTTCGAAGCACTTTTTTTCTGAACTAATCTCTTGAAATTCTAGATCTCTTGTATCCTTCCAAACTTTCAAAAAATTTGAGAGTTCCTCTTTATTCAAGCAATTTTTTGCTTCAACAATCTCATTAAAACCATCAAATATATTTTTATAATTTTTTACTTCTAAACTTATTTCTCCATCAAAAATTAATTTCTTATAAATATATTCAAACATTTGTTGTTTGTTTACTGTAATACAAACCACAGCACTTATTAAAACTACAAAGTTCATCTAAAGGGTCAAAAAATTAAAAGTTTTTACCAATCTAATATTCCAATTATGGAAATTGTATTTTTTTTAGCAAATTATATATTAAAGGAGAGTTTGTAAAGATATATGGTTTTTGTTTATTTCAAATATAAACTTTGCGTCATTTAAAATATTGCTCCAATATTTTTAAAATATGTTTAGGAAATAGTGTTGAATATATTTCATTCTAATTTACCGGTCAATATCCTAAAAATCGAAGATTTAAAGGAGAGAATGCATAATAACATCTTCATTTCATCTAACAATGCAGAGTTCCTGTTAAACACGATATTTTCTAATAGAACATGTTTTTTAAAAATATCAGGTCTCACATTTTTTTGTTTGAATAGATAACGAATGTGTTCCTGCAATAAACGGAAAATCCTTAACAAACTTCTCTTATATTGAATAATAAACTTAAAAAATAGGAAGACCGTATAACTCCATAACAATCACTAAATAAAACAAGCAAAAAGAGATTTGAGAAAGGAAACAGAAATCTATTGATTTTATTAAAATGTTGGTGACAGTGTCATTTTGAGGGAGGCGGGTTCTAGCCATGTTAAACATATTTAAAAAAAGTGAAATATCTTTTAAAAAAACATTGTGAAGGTATGGGGGCCCGAGTTGTGTTTTTTATTTAAAAATAAAATTGAAAAGATTACCTATATTTTTGAAAATAAAAACAAGAGGAAGAAAAATAAAATTAACTAAAATAAATGTTTAATTAATTTAGAGAATAATTCTTTTCTTTTTTATGATATATATAAGTAAAATTATATCAACAAGTTTATTTGTTCTGTATATTTTAGTATATGTAGTTTTATTGAAGAACAGTTATCATCAATTGTATTTATAATATAGATTTAAGCGAGTTAGTTTTTGAATTTAAACTATGGTTAACTGCATAATAGTAATTGATATGTTGATCAATTATTCAATAAACTTGTCGTCCATCAATATATATTCTACATTCGAATATAGGTCCTTTAATAATATTATCCTTTCTCTTTTATTTCTTCTTAATAAAATGTTTTTCTTTCATAGGCGTTCTTTTTATCAAATCGAATGCTCATAATCATTCAACAAGGCGTCTTCAATGATATTTACTTTTCAAGACTTTGATTCCTGACTATCTACGATATTACACATGCTTTTGCAATAATTATCTATAACTTATTTTTAATTACAAATATTATACTGTCTACGGTTTTGTTGTCAATTTTTAGCCCACTGACCATGATTGTACTGGAAACCTCTTCGATCCACAGTTTAACGTTTTTTAAATGATATATATTCGAGTCCTTTGATGCATATTCTAATAAATTATCTTGGTACCCCCATTTTTGACACACAGATTTTGTATTTCTTCAACATATTCTATCTTTATCAATTTCCCAGATGTTTAACCTGTAATGCCCACTCTTTGTTGGTAAACGTAAAATAAAAAAACACTTTCAAGCTCTTCACTAGTTTTAAAAAACGGTCATACTAAATAAAGATTTTCTTAATTTTATAAAGGACGCATTATTTGGTATACAATGTTTATTTATAAGA
>CAUVYK010000295.1:62884-92637 GCA_963556175.1 Tipula confusa
CGTCTTCAGCATTTGTATAAGATTTGACCATTATTCTTAAGATCTCCCATCAATCTTAGATCTTGTTTTTCCCTTCTCTAAATTTAAAACTCCGTCGCAGTTTTTTTCATTTCAATTGGTTCGCGATAAGTTTGGTATTAACCCAATTTTTATCGCGTGGTTGAAGGCCGCTATTTCATTTGATGTTATGTTTATTAATTTTCTTCTATTCATTCGAAAAATAATGAGTAAGATCTGGAGGTAATCACACAAACATCGATTTCTCGGGTTTACAAGATGGGTTTAAAATGAAAAATATATAATTTTGTGTTCTTACTGGCCCACCAATACCGGTGACTTACTATAATTAATCTCCTACGTAATTATTTTTATGATTAATCTCCTATCTAATTGTTTTTATGATTAATCTCCTATATAATTACTTTTATGATTAATATCCTATCTAATTACTTTTATGATTAATCTCCTATATAATTACTTTAAATTTAAATAATATTTTAATTTAATTCCCCATGGAAAATGATTCTAATAAATATCATTACGAATGCTTAGATTGTAAAGAAACGGTAATTTTAACTGAGAAATCCGTATTTAGGTGTATCTCTTGTGGTTATAGAGTGTTAAAGAAGAAAAGATCAGACAAACCTTTACAGTTTGAAGCTAGATGATTAATTAAATTTCTTGTTCATTCCTCCTTGTTTATAAATGCATAAAATGTTTTTTATTTTATTTTTATCTTCAAGAATTTCCATAAAATAAGTCTTTTTTATTAGGTTGTGTTTGTTGCCGTTAATGTGCATTAATCGAGATTTCAGATTGTTGTTAAATAAATGGATTTTACATAAAGCGCAATAATACTTTTTTTTCATTTGTTTTATAAAATGTTGGTTTTTATAAAGGTTCGAACATCGATTTTACATTTTATTAAAACTCCCCTTTTTTCATTTATTTTATAAAATGTTGGTTTTTATAAAGGTTCGAATATCGATTTTACATTTTATTGGAACTCCCCTTTTTCTGTGGCTGCCATACTATTCATAGCAATCTTACGCAATATTATTCTCGCTGCTTTGGTTTTTTAATCCCATACTTAAAAATGCATACATGGGTGCGTTTTTATTCACATTCATATCTTATTTTTTTTTGGTTACACATTCTATCTTAAATTCTTCAAATAAATTTCACGGCTTTTAATCTTTGTGGGCGATGCATTTACCTTGAAATATAAACTATTCCTTAATTAAATTTCCTTTGGAACTGGAAGTAAGAGACTACAAGTTTAGAGAAGAACAATTACCGTAATTAGCTCCTTCAATCAACAAAGGGTCCTTTTATAAAAACAGCACTTTGAGTGGATTTTTAATATGTTTCATCGGCCTGTCTGTTTTAGAAAAAGAGAATATTTTTCATTATACAGTATAACTCGGTTATAACGGATTTTCTAGGGACTATAATTTTTCGTCTGTTATAACCGAGTAAATCAAAAATAAATTGAATTTTAATCATCTAATTTTTTTAAAAAATCTGTAATTTTTGTTTCAGATTTTAAAAAGTAATCTGTAATTTTTTTTCTGAACCCGGATTTCAGACAAATTTTTTTTTCTAAATTATCTTCGATCATAGATAAATTTTTCTTTAATTATTCAAGTATTCCAACATCATTATAAAAATTTACGACCTTTTTAAAACTTTTGTATGCTTCTGTGACAGATATTTGTTTCATATCAGTAAAAACGGCTTCCTCCTCTTCAATTGAACTTTTTTCTTCACATTTTTAATCATCTGAAAATATTTCTTTAGCATTTATAAATAAATCAACATCACCATACTCTTGGATTTTTTCATCCGATAAAAATTGTGCTATTGTAGCATTAAAAGAAACATCAAGTGATTCATTTTGTAATTTCTGTTCCTGATTTAACTCTACTAAGCCCGATTTGGCGAAACAATTCTTGATTGTTCGAATTGATACTTTAAGCCATGAACTTTCTATTGTATGAATTGCCTGTAAAACATTTATAATATAGTCTTCACATTTTTCATAATAATTTATAAGATTACAAACCAAAGTCTTTCGATAATTTACTTTGAATTATCTAATTACATCTTGATTCATTGGCTGAAGAATTCTTATGGTATTAGGAGGTAGATAAACCAAATTCATTGATATTCGGATGGGCAGTACAATTCTCGATTAATAATAAAATTTTCCTTTTTTATATTCTACATTTAGAGTCCCATTCCATTATTGTCTGTTTAAAAATTTCTGAACTCATCCAAGCTCTACTGTTTGATTCATATTTAAACGATTTTGATGTTAAATTTTTAAATGATCTAGGATTCTTATATTTCCCGATTATTAACGGCTTTCTTTTCTCTCCACAAATGCTAACACATAAAAAAAACGATTAATCGCTCTTTTGATAACTTACCCCTATGCATTTCTCCCCTTTAAATTTGAATGTCTCATTAGGCAAAACTTTATAAAAAGATCCTGTTTCATCACCATTGGAAATGTCATTATCTTCGTATTTTTCGCGCACTATCGGATAGTTTTTTTCTATCCACTTATTGGTCAATTCAATATCAACATCCTTTGATTAACCATTTATACTTCCATATGTTATTGAGTGTCTAAATCTATCTGACCAGCCATTTGAACTTTTAAAATTTGTCAGTTTCATTTCATTGGCAATTTAAATTGTCTTCTCCTTTGAAATCGTTCCGTTTATAGGAATATTTCTTGCTCTTTGTGCAATGAATCATTGAAATAGTGTACTAACTAATTCTAAATGTATTGGTTTTCTTATTTTTTTTGTCGACCTCGGATTTGATAAATAATTTAAATTAGTCGAATTTTTGTTGATCCAAAGATTTTTACTGTTGTTATAGGTATTCAATATTTTTTTGCAACTTCGATATGTTTGCTTCCCATTTCAATTTCTCTGATTATGCATATCTTTTCTTTTATTGTTATCTGATTTCTTTTTTTGCTCATTAATGGGATAATATTTTATTTATTTTTTATAAATGTCATACTTATAACCTCATCCGTTATAACCGAGTTATACTGTACTTTGAAATTAAACAACGGAGTTTCTTTTAAATGATTTAGGAGAGATGTTTGTAGCTGTTATAATTAAAAGGATCCTCGTCTATAATCAAACCAAGTATAAATAGTTGATTATCGGAATGCTTAAGGCTCGATAAATCCTCGCGTCTTAGAAAACAAAATGATATTACAGAGATATCGTACATGAAAAATACTTTTTAATTCGATTTTACTCTCCAGATATTTTATACCAGGCGGTGACAAGTTACCAAATTAATGAATGGCATTGAATAAAAAACGGTGTTTTACGTAAACGAGCCTCATTCAATGAAACAAATTGATTTCATATTTCTTCAGCAACTAAAATCTGAATTAATAAATGAATGTAGTAATTGTCGTACAAAATAAAAGTTTTTATCTATTTATAGCTTGACGAGTGCTCATCTCGATATAATCTACTTGCTTTAAAAGAAGATATCTCTAACTGGTTCTAAACATGTAAGTGGTAAATAGAGTTTTAAATGTATAATCTCTCTTGTGATATTTGAAAACCTTTATTTATTGACCTATCTCTAGAATTCAAAATCAAGAATACAAAAACAACTTTTCAAATAAAAACTGATTAATGAACATTATCCTATTCGTACATCAATACTATGTAATAATAAAGAACTCGTTTCTTTAGCAAATAAATAAAAGAGTAGTCATGTCTTTAAAAGCTATATCATGGTAATATTTAATAAAAACACCCCATACAGGTATGAATGACAACAAAAAGATGTATTCCTATAAACAGTTTAATGTTATAATTCGAATATTCAGGAACATTTTCATAAACAACTTTCATCGGGTTAACGTATTAGAAACTAAAGCAAACATTTAGGCAATAATATTGTCCTTTTGATCTTAGGTTAGAACAGATATCAATACCAGCATAGAAGGTATTTAAAGTAATGGTCAAATATATTACAAAATATAGAAGCTGTAGAATGGGTTTACGGTCAAAATATAAAATAAAGGATCAGTTAAAAAAGAAACCGTGAATACAGATAAATGTAGGACTCTTATTTTTTTTTTATTTTGTAAATTTATTACATCTTGACAATCGGCTAATTCTCACTGTTTGAATTTTTTAGTTTGGAACCTTTGCCATCTCCTTTGCTAACACCATATCTCTTGTCACATTATATTTTTAGTTATTGATCTGAAGTAGTCGCTTATGTTTTCCCTATTTACATTATTCTCCATTTTTTGGTTGATAGTATATTTTTCCCTCTATATCACTCATTCATTTTGAATATTTTCGTTATTAAAGGAACATTTTCGAATTGTTACGTTTTCCTGCAAATCTCGTTATCTTGTATTCTTTGTCTAAGATTGTATGTCATCCATTCTGTTCAATCTTTTTAGCTTAAGTAGATACTTTATCTTATCCATGCTTATAAATTTATGATATCCTCAATTTAATCCCTATTCTTTCTAGGCTTTTTAATGTGTCATAGGTGCATATAAGTACTGCTACTCTTCAATCAAGTACCGGTCTTATGAAAGTTGGTTCCTATTTATTCCCCGAGTTCTAACCCAGAAATTTTTTAGGCATGTTTACGCACCGTCAATTAGTAGTAATAACACAAACAGAAACCACAACTATACAATGGTTCTTTACAAACGGATATTTACTAAACAAAAGAAAATGTTCAAGATGTGATCTTTTTATGAACTTGGTTATTAAACCCGAATTAAAAGCATTTAGGTGCAAAAAATGTCGCACCGAATGATCCATGTATGCAGGCACTATTTTTTTCAACTCAAAATTATCAATAGCAAAATGCCTTGATATTATATACTTTTGGTCACATGATTTATCACAATTTAAAACCAAGAAAGAAATTGAATGTAATAACAATCAAACTGTCTTCAGTTGGTATTTAAAGTTACAGAAATTTTGTTATTCAATTTTAAAAAGAGATGTAATAGAAAGATTGGTGAAATAGGTTTACATGTACAGATTGATGAATGTTTATTTTCGAAAAGAAAATACAACGTGGGACGTCTGGTTAGACAAAAATGGGTTGTTGGCGGAATATGCTATAAAACAAATGAAATATTTTTTGTGGAAACGATGCTTAGGACGCAAGAAGCTTTAGAAGAAATTATTAAGGCAAACGTACACTCAGGAACAATTATTTATACAGATAAATGAGCAGGATACAATAATTTAGCAAACATTGGTTATGTTCATTTGACTGTTAATCATTCAATTAATTTTGTCGATCCTGAGACAGGCGCCAATACACAATTAATTGAATCTTCCTGGGGGGTAACAAAAAATGGTTACGATGCAAGAGCATTGCTAACAGATGCAATTTATTCTATTATTTTGGTGCATATTGTTTTAGAAGAAAGTTCAGAAATGAAGTATTCGAAAAAATAATGAGTGAAATAAAAAATTATGACGATTTAATAAATTTATAATCTTAACTTTTTTTAAAAAATTGAAAATTTCTGGGTTAGAACACGGGGGAATAAATGGGAACCAACCCTTATGAATATATAGAAGTCTTAAACACCTCTTATATTTGTCTGTACTAGGTTCTTTGTTTTTAATTTATGATTTCTGTTCGTGTGTTTACTTTGTTTTTTTAAGTCATATAAACTTTTTGATATTAAGATTCCTTTATTTCCAAAATAAATACCCAAGTGTTTGAATTCGTATGCATCATTTAGGGGTTTATAATAAGTTCGTTGCACCCGATTATAAATGACTTTGCTTTGTTTATTTTAAGCTTAAGGTTTTGAAATGTATGGAAGTTGTTTATTTCTTTTTGTAGTTCTTCTTAAGAGCGTATAAGGATCGCAGCTTCATCCTCAAAGAAAAGATTCTTTCATTTTCAGTTTTATCGTTGTGGCATGCATTCTAGAAATGCATAGATAGAAAGGAGGGGGTATCGTACTGAGCTTTGAGCAAAGAGTTTCGTTTTCTGAACTTATTCAAGTTCTAAATAATTATGAACATCAAAAGTTTAAGAATGTTATTTGGTGAAATGGTATTATTCTTAATAATTTTATTTTGTCAAATGAAGCATAGGTGGTGGCTATGTCTAAAAAATCTATCAAAATGGTCTTTTCCATTTCAAGTTCGCAGCTTAGTGGTACTACGTTTCCATGTTAGAATATTATCGTCTTTAGCTTTTAGAATGTGCTCATAGAAGGATTTTCTCGTAGACTATCCTAAAATTTTCAGTCAATGATATTAGTCTAAAAGATCCAGTAGGTTTTAGTATCGGTCTATTTATATTCTGCTCACTTACAAAGCTAAAATATAGATGCATGTCTCGGAAACTCATTTCCATCACTCTTAAAATCTTTTATAGTCAATGTTGTTGAACTTGGTGGGTCAAAGCTGATTGGTCAATTTTTAATTACTAATTAATAAAATAGCAATAAAAACTGAATTAATAACTGATACTAAAAGCGTAAACGACTAATAATTTATTCACTCATTTCGAATATCAATGCTTCAATTACAAAATTAAAATTTTCGAATGTTGTTTTTACTTTTAAAATATATTCAATTTATTTTATGAATAATACGCTTATAGTAATATTATTGATGTTGATTCAATTAAATAAGTTACATTCGCTCACTATATTTGTTATTATTTGATTATCTTGGGATTAACAAAACAAATAATATGATTGATATTTTTATGAACATAATCTAATAAAGATAATTGATTGTAATCTTTCCAACCGTCTGAAATAATGGTTGCGTTTCTTGGAACATTTTGTAAAACGAATTCGTTTAAGAAGGTTGCTCATCGAACACCATTTCTCTTAAAAGTAATTTCTTTTGTTCTTCGATTAAAAATCCCAACAATCCAAAAATTTTTAATACATAATCTTCTTAAATCTTTTTCGATTAATATGAAGGTGACAATCATCAATTTCAAGAACGTCGTTCATCACGCATTAACAAATTCAGAACACGCCCTTTCAATTTTTCGAAACCAAATACTAACATTTGTATGTTCGACTCCTAATTCATATGCTGCTGAGCGTACATTTTTATTTCTGCAGTAAAAATAAAGTAACTCTAAACACTTGTAAATTAAAGTTTAGTCTCAAAAAAGATGCTCTTGTTGTTAGTGAAAGACTTTAACGGAAAGTTCTGTTGCAGCGAACCCTACCATTTATACGAAGTTTAGTCTTTCTCTCTCCTACAAATATTTGAGAGTCACTTTTTTTCGCATATCGTATTATTTAAGAGAACCATTCCGTTAGTTTTTTGCATAAACACTTTCTGGTAAACTTATAATTTCATAAAATTTCATTCTTTTCATATTAGATATTTTTATTCTATTAATTATAAATTGACCAATAAGCTCTGACCCTAATTTAATAACATTACCCTTTAAAACTGATTTTCAAGTCGATGTCTTCAAACCCAACAAATTAAAACCTAGTTTATCATTAGCCGGCCAATGAAAAAAACAGCTCTGAAGTCTTTATTGATCCCACTATTGCAATTACACTTCGAGTATGTTTTAAGTTCGCCAGGTCAAGACTGCCAAAAAAGATCGTTTCGAAGTTTCTTAGAAGAACACGAGCCATGACTTGAAAATTACAATGAAAGTATATTTAGTTCTTTCTTAGGATGCGTGTTTTTACTCACCTTTATATATTTTAATTTGACAAGAAACTATCTATTTTCAATTATCCTTTTTGAAGATATTAAGTTAACACTTAGAAGACTTAATATCTATCAACAGACCCCGGCAACAAACTCCCCTATTATAATACATAAAAAAGGTTCCGAATAGAAACACCTGTCTAGGACCTCAATAGCTGTAAGTTTATCTTATCTGAAGGCCTTATTTTATATAAAACACGCCACCATTGTTTTAAGACCTCCGACACAAAGAATGATATCAGGTTAGTACCTCTAAGCCTTAAATGATAAAGGATAATCTAATTATGAAACGTCTTAATTATTTTTATTTTAATAAATAGATACCTGAACAGAAAGATTTTTAACATTTCAAAATGTAAACAACGTTTCTATTTGATTATAATTTTCTCGTTGGAATTCGATAACACAATTATTTTTTAATGAATTTTAAAACCTCTTAAAATATGAATGTGTTATATAGAATCAGCCGATTTTTATTTCCCTTAAAATACAAAAAAGGATGTTCGATCTCGGAATATTTGTATAAAATATATTCCGATTTTATGCAAAATAAAATTAAAAGCCCATCAATGACAATAAGTTATAAAAAAATTAAAACAGCAAACACAATCCAATTATTAAAGGACCCCATGTCATTTTCGTTGGTCTTGGACGCACAAGCATTAAAAGGAGACCTGGATTTTGAGGTTACCTACTCATCAGATCCACACACCTCTAAGTTTGATCAATTAATCTCCAAATTTAGTGTAGGACCAATTCCAAGCGGTGTTGTTGGACTACCACTTCAAACCAAGCCAGTAAAGATTGAAGATTTAGTAAAGGAGCACCTGTTCGGAATTACTTCCGTCATAATTGTGGGATCGTATAAGAATAAGCAATTCTTGAGGATAGGCTATGTCTTAGAGGTTAGTTATCCAGGAATAGACAGTAAATATTTAGTGAATGACGAAGAAGAAGATGTAGGAGAAGATTTATCTGAGAATGAGAACACTATTGAACCTAGTAATGCATCAGAAATTTGTGAGGGGTGCGAAGATGGGTGTGAAGACTGTGTACTTTGTGAAGGATGTGAAGAAGGCTGTGAAGAATGTCAACCACTCGAGCAAAACGAAGAAGATTTAGAGGAAGATTTAGAGGAGGAAGAGTGCTGTGAAAATGAAGGCTGTGAGGAGTGCTGTGAGGAAGATTGTGAAAATGAAGGCTGTGAGGAGTGCTGTGAAGAAGGTTGTGAAAAGTGTGCCTTCTGTGAAGGATGTGAAGAAGGCTGCGAGGAATGCAATTTCTGTGAAGGATGTGAAGAAGGTTGTGAGGAATGTCAACCAGAAGAGGAAAAAAGTCAGAAGAAAGAATTAATCAAAAAATTGAAACTAGACTCCCCATTTATGGAAGAGACAATTGTAGAACAATCCGTCGAATCCGGTGTTAACGAATCTTCATTTTCAGAAATAAAGAAAAAATTAGAAGAACCTCTTATTCCTTCACTTTTCCAAGTAGGAGACATCGAAGAGGAGAATAAAATAATAATTAATGAAATAACACTCGACAAATCGAAGATTCAAATAGAATTTAAAGAACCACCGATGGTTAGTGAATTTACAATTGATTGGGATGAGGAAAAGGAAGTTAACACTTTTTAATAAACTGGTTTATAAATCTTTTATTGGTTGTGTTTTCGTAAAATAAATGAGAATATTTCATAACCTTTTAATTTGGTGGTACAGTGACTGGGATTAACAAAGAGTACAAACCTAGATTATAAGATCCTTAAATATTATGAACATACAACACTTTTAGATTAAAACTGAGAATATTATTCTCAAAGAATTGTATTCTCAAAGAATAATATTCTCAAAGAATAATATTCTCAAAGAATAATATTCTCAAAGAATAATATTCTCAGTTTTAATTTAAAGCTGACTTGATTTAATACCATTAATCCTATCCTTGAAAATGAATATTTTTACAACCTCTTCGCCAGTTGAGGATTTGTTTCCTGCCACATCAAAAATACATTTATTGAAGCTTATTGTAAAACGGGTTGTTCTATTTGTATTACCATCTGAGCATGCATATTCAATCGGTGACATTACAAACAGAATACGAATATATTTCACTACGTCCATAAAGTTTCACAACGAGTAAATGAAGTAAAATAGCCACTCTCATTTAAATAGCATTAAAGCATGTCACTTATTACAATTGATCTCAGTTCAGCCAAGGTGTTGTTACAACAAAGAATTTTATTATCAATTTGTCATACTTGTATATCATTTATTCTAATGGTGTATGTTTTGAATGACCCGTAAAGAGATGTAATATTTTAAAAAACATTGCACCAACTTTTTGGGAGTAAGCATCGAACAAAAATGTTATTGTTGTAGATTCTTCATTCTTAAATGGTGCGATAATTGTCATCTTTCTGTTAAAAACCACCTTTTGAGTATTGACTTACAATAAATCGAGATTAGAACTTTATAGGATATTCATTAAAATAATTAATTCATAAAAAAAATATGGAACAAAATACTAAAAAAAAGATTATAAGATCAATAAAATTAAGAGCTTGCTTGGGTTGTGCTCAATTAAAACCACCATCCCAATTTAGAGCCTCAGGTTGTGAGAACTGCAAATTCTTAAACATGAAAAAATTTTTAGGTGAATTCACAACAGACAATTATAAAGGAATGATTGTTGTAAATGATCCTATTAAAAGTTGGGTAACTAGATGGCAAAGATTATCAAATGTTGTTCCAGGAAAATATGCGATCCTTGTTTATGGATCTTTGGCTGTTGATATGATCGAAAGGATGGAGGAAGAAGGTAAACAATATATAGTTAGAGACAAACCTTTTACATTAAATTGATTGTTGCTTTTATTCTTTTATTTGATTTATTCTTTTATTTCATTGTTGCTTTTAGATTAAATTGATTGTTGCTTTTATTATTTTATTCTTTTATTCTTTTATTTGATTTATTCTTTTATTATTTTATTCTTTTATTCTTTTATTATTTTATTCTTTTATTCTTTTATTCTTTTATTATTTTATTATTTTATTATTTTATTCTTTTATTATTTTATTCTTTTATTCTTTTATTCTTTTATTCTTTTATTCTTTTATTTGATTGATTCATTGATTCATTTATTTCATTGTTGCTTTTACATTAAATTGATTGTTGCTTTTATTATTTTATTCTTTTATTTGATGAATAAAAGGGGATGAAGAGAACAATTCTTGGAATTTTTAACTAATATTTGGTTGATGTAGAGAGGAAAACCCTTCATGCAAACAATTTATGTATTTTGGTTTTGTTTCGACAGATTTCTTTGCTCCGCAACCATTTATGGTTGAAGAAAATGAGTTAGCAGATTTAATTGAACGGCTATTTTCAGTCTGTATCCAATAATGCTGGACTGTGTTAAAAGTGGAAACATTTAACATAACCAATATATTCTTTAAGCCAGAACAAGTGGTTATAGTACTTCTTACATGTATGTGAAGTTTGTCCTTCCCTGAACTTATTATTCATGGTGATCATCTAAGAACTTTGGGTGCCAATCATAGCCTCTTTCTTGTTGATTCCATCATCTTGGTCAATGTCCAATGATCGTATTGGAACAAAGATTATAAATGATGAAGATTTAAAAGAGTATTAGTTGAACGGACATGGACAGATATTGTTATTTTAGAAAGACGGCAACATTGGTCGAATTAATTAAAAGTTATAATTATTAATTTACATGTTTAATATCACGGTTTGTTTTCCAAAAAAAAGTTAACCACTAAAAAGTATTTTTAATTTAACTCTAAGTTTTTTGGGGTATTCTTCGAACAAACTTGGCAATCTCCTTCAAATCATGGTACAGCTACACATCTACGAGATTGTATTTCTTTCAGAAAAACATTCGGGTTTGTAAAACACTAGCACAACCTCATATTTTAGTTGGAATGTTTTGTCTCATACCTCAAAAAATGTAATACAATTTATAAAATGCTCCATGCTGTTTGGTAATTGTAGTAATATTCTATTTGACATTAATGGTTCAAGCATGTAAATACTGGCTTGTTTATACCTTTGAATTAAGAGATATTATATCCTGTAAAGTGGTGTGGTGTTTTGTTACAAACCTCTGAATTGCAATATTTTCATGATGTTCTAATAACATTAATTATGTAGAAAAGAGTAAATTTGTTTAATATAAGTTACGAATCTTTGATATCTGGCATTACAAAAACAATTTGCTATGATTCGTGGGACACTTTTAAACATTTCATTACTACCTAACTGGCATTGGGAGTAAAACTGCCAGATCTTACAAAGTAATAACCAAGAAAGTTTTAATAATTGATTTTAATTATTATCTTAAATAACTTTTTAATTAATGTGATAAATCATTTCGCGGAAGGTTGGTTTCTACTTATCCTATCGAGTTCGATCCTAATATTTTCATTATAAAAACAATGAAAGATACCTGCCCATGTTAAACTACAGACAACTTGCTCTTTTTACAACAACGTATGAATCATCAATACAATATTTGGTTGATAGAAATTACATCTTTGGAACAAAACAATGTCCGAGGTTAATATAGAGATGGAAATTAGAATACTGTTTTTCAGATATCACAAATGTCAAAATTAAAGTTCTATATTTCAGGAAGTATTTTCTTTAATTGTAAAATTTCATTGTCGTGTGTTTTAGATATTATTTACTTTTGGTGTTTAGATGTACTTCAAAAACAAGTGAATCATGAAGTTGAGTGCGACAACAATCAAACAGTTTTCTTATGGTGTAAAAACCTACAAGAATTTTCGGTAACTGTTCACTTTTTGGGGATCCGGGATCGAAACACGATATTTAATTTTTATTAAACTAGATTTTTTTACCTATTTTTTCTAAAGAATGCTTTTAAATACGACAACGCACTGTTGATGATGAATCTAGTTTTTCATTCGGAGTAGAGCTGGGGTTAATATCATTGGAGCCTAAAAACTACACTAAATGCAATTGATTAAAAAAACTCGAACTTGAAAATGTCCGCCATGGTTATAATGGTAGGTGGAGATGTAGGAAAAAGTCCTATAGAAGTTCTTTGAGTATTTTTGATGGAATACATATTAGCATTGGTAAACTAATTCAAATAATGTATGTTTGGTGTATGGGCTTTAATGCCACAGCAAATGCATTACATACATCTGTTTCGTGGAGGATGATATAAAATATTCCGAAAGATTGTTATCCTCGATTATGCCAATAGAAATTCTAGAATGATAAGTTGTCAAGATTCAACCGTAGAAATTAATGAGACATACATACAAAAAAGGAAATATGGGTAATAGGGTCGAAATAGGAGGACGTAGGGTTCGCATCCCTCAAAAAGAAGTTTTTTATTTTTAATAAAATTATACAGTATACAACTAAAAGACAAGAAAATTTTAGTCATTAAAAAAATATAATCCAGCGTTAAAATTAGAAAAGTCAAGCACCTCAAATGAAATCTAGTACAGCGAACGTTAACAACTGAAATGGCTGCTGATTTTGCTAGAGAACTTGGGATACTTCGTTCAACACCACCAGTTTGTTCATACACAATGCGTATTGAAAGAGGAAAAATACGTCAATATTTGAATGGAAGACACAGGTGTGTTATTAGATCGTGCCGTTATTCCCTTCCTTTAACACACGGAAGCGTTTTTGAAGATGCTCATGTGCATCTTGAAGTTGTATTTAACATCTTATATTCCTATGTAGAGAGGAAAACAATGAGGGATGCTGCATATAGTTCTGATATTGGAGAATCGACATTTAAAAGATGGTTTAAAAACTAAGAATGAAAATACGTGCATATATTGAACCTGATGTCGGTATTCGAATATTTACAGATCCGTTAAATAATTTTGAAATTGATGAGTGTAATATTTACACACATAAAAATCACCAGGGGAGAGTTTTAGCGGGAATGGAATGTTGGGTTGTTGGTATATTCGAACGAGAAACTAAAAAAAATAAACTGTTTATTACTAGCGAAGGAATGCACAGGTTTTGGAAAATATTATATCAAGTAAGATACCACAAAATTCGCGAATAATTACAGATGGTTGGAGAGAATATCTTGGTTTTGCGGCATTGGGGTATTCACACAACATAGTGAATCATTCTATTAATTTTGTTAATCCAACTGACCGTTCTGTTCATACACAGAATATTGAAAGAACATGGCGTTCATTGAGAGAATTTTTACTTTTAGGGTTAAGATTAATTGATATAAAGCAATGTGTAACAGAGTTTGAATATGGGTTTAATTATGGAAAAATGGACAGAGGAAGCAGATTTAAATTGGTTATTGATATGCTAAAGGTAAATAAGTCTTGATTCTATTTAACATTCTTTTATTTATAATGTTTTTTTTTAATATATTCAATGTTGTTATTAATTTAAATAAACTTTACCATCAGTTATATTATAAAAAAGTTAAAATTAAAATATAATAAAGTTTATTGTATTAATTTTATTAAAAATAAAAAACTTCATTGTGAGGGATCGAATCCTGCGCCCATTTCCACTCTGTTACTGAAATATGGCGTTGGCAGGGTATTAATATCTCAATCATTTTTATTATAGGAGGAATATGCAGATAAACAAACGAAATCTTTTTGAAAATTGTGGAAAGCAGACCATCTGTAAACTAAAACAAATTTGCTGGAACATGTTGCACATGGTACACGAATCATTACCGACTACTGGAAAGGCTATTCTAAGTTGCAAGAAGATTGATTTGAATATTTAAAAGTAAATCATAGTTTGAATTTTGGGCGATTCTCCGGTTCGGGGAGTATGTTTTATCCCGATATTTTTTTGGTTTTTTAAAGCCTTGTTTAATAATAATTTTTTTATATCCATGAATCATAGAGATTTAGTATCAAAAACATCTGATTACGAAACAACTGTAGAATGGATGATGAAAGAAGGTTTTATATATCGGAAGATTGAATGTTCCAACTGTTCTGTATATATGATACTGAAGTGTAAAGATAGTACACACAGTTAAGAGATGACACTGTGAAAAATGCAGGATTTCAATTTCACTTTTTAAGAACACAATATTTTATAATACTAATAAATCTTTAATTGAAATTATTGACCTCGTATACTTTTGGTGTTTAGATTTGACCCAAGGTAAAACAGGTTGGGAGGCTAAAACAAGATCTTATGATACATTGGATACTTGGTACAAGAAATTAAGCCTTCAAACTTTTTTTATTAGGTTAAGAAATAAACCAGAAAAAATAAGAGGAATAGGTATTGTGTTGAAGTAGACGAATCCAAATTTTCAAAAAGAAAATTTAATGTAGGAAGATTGATAAGGTCACCGTGGATTGTGGGAGGAGTTGATATTGAAACTGGTGATTGTTTTTTCAAAGAAGTTTTTCTACGTGACAAGGTAACCTTGTCTAAAGTATTATGTGATAATATACTTCCTGGTACAACAATAATTACTGATTGTTGGTCTGGATATATAAATCTTGAAAGTTTTGGATTTATACATATGAGAGTAAATCATTCAGAGAACTTTGTTGATCCTGTGACTGGTGTCAACACACAGGCGATTGAAAACAGGTGAGGCATTTATAAAAGAAAGTTTCGGGCTAGGTCTCTAACGAGTAAGTGTAATTTTACTCTTTTATTTGCAGAATTCATGTTTAAAAGTAAACATAAAGAAAATAGTTTCATTATGATAATGAAAAATTAAAATAAATTTAATTAGTTTCGATAATGTAAGTTAAAAAACCGAAAAAAAGTCGGGATTAGAACATACTCCTCAAAGCGGAAGTACAGCCATCGCCCCTGTGCATATATTGCAGCAAAACCATGAACTTAGAAAAAGATTCGACAGAGAAAAACGAATTTATTTATATTTGTAGAAATAGATCAAGAGCGAATCGACACAAATATAAAAAATCTATGTATATAAGTCATATTTCTCAGATTTAAGAATTACTTTGAAAAAGATGATTCAGATAATTTTTTATTGGTCAGATGAGAGTTCAGTAAAGCAAGTGGTTGGAAGAACCAATCTTATGAAAACCACTGTTATTCAGTAGTTTCAACACTTAAGAGATATTTGTAGTTGGAGGCTACTTCAGAGCCCACTAATATTTGGTGGTGAGGATTTGATAGTACAAATAGACGAATCAAAATTTATGAACCTACTTCATCATAGAGGTGGATTTAGAGGGAATGCCAGAGGAGGCTGGGTCTTTGGAATTTATGATATGGACTCAAAAAATTTTCATTTTGAGCTTGTAAACGACAGAATACAAGACACAATCTTTCCAATAATTAGAAGATGTGTCAGTCCATTTACTACTATATGGACTGATGACTCTTCTACTTACACGGGAGGGCCAAACAATAGATCGAGTGCTACTCTTCTTGAGTTACTAGGACCATATAATCATGAAGTGGTAAACCATTCTTTACATGTTACCGATCCAGAAACTAGGGTTAATACAAATGCAATCGAGGGTTCTTGATCACTCTGTAAGCAAAAGTTTAAATATATGTTCGGTACTTCAAAAACAATTATTCCTTCTTATCTTGATGAGTTTATGTGGAGACGGAGATTTTACAGAATCGATATTCCTTTTAATATTATTTGTAAACATATTAAAGAATGGAATGTTAATAATATAACCGTAAATAATGTTACAATCAATAACAATAAAACTTTTAATAGGAGGTGGGACCCTAGACTAGCCGTAATCGAGTCCAGTTTTTTTATTTTTTTTCCAATCCTGAATTTAAGAAAGGAAGAATCATAAAATATTTAATAAATATTCAATCAAGTTTTGCGGACATTTTCTTTTTAGCATATAAATTAGTAAATATAAATCTATAAATTTTTTTGTACGATATCTTTTGGGGGTTAAATCTTTAATGCTACACCAGTTTCCTTCTATCGTATTGGTGTGCACATTATCAATTTTGTTAACAAATCAATCAAATGAATTACTCTCTTATGGATAAAACCATGCTGTTCAAGATCTTTATATCCTTTCCAGCCATCTGTATAAATGATCAAGCCAGGTTTCATATTTTTAACGATTAAATTTGTTAGTGTTTCAGCTTTTATATTTTCCACCTTTTTTTAATATTATTTTTCTGTCAAGTGTTCTTTCCACCATTCCAAAAATCCAAACCCCTTCGACTCTGTGTCCCTTGTTATATTTAACACGACCAAATTTGGATTCATCAAGCTCTACAATAATACCAGGCCCGCCTATCATCTCGTTCGATTTTGAGAACCAGTTTCCTAACAAAGTTAATAAAGTATCTTTTATTCTTCTCACTACCTTTTTATTAACATTATGGATGAGGGAAATGGCTGCTGTTTTAGTGCCACTGACGACCGAAAGCAAAATTAAAAATAAATCCGAAGGACATATAGATGACCTGTAGAATATCCTTGAAAGAAAAATTGGTTCATATTTTCTACATGTGTTCCTTGTACACCGTACCATGTTACTGGAACGTACGGGTCTAAGGGAGGCCAAACAATATCTGCAGACCATACATTTAACCTTATTATTCAAGAATTCATCGTAAATATCTTCTGGTGAAATTCCCTTGTTTTTAATATTCATTTAAATTCAGGGTTTGAAAAAAAATAAAAATACTGGACTCGATTACGGCTAGTCTAGGGTCATTTAGCCCTTTTAATAATATACTTTTCATTAAGCTTAGAAATTAAATCCTTTATATATGTATTTATTTATTTTGATATTATAATTTAATTAATTAATATATTTTTATTAAAAGTGCCCCCGATATTATACCTTTACCCAATTATCTTCTTTCTCAATACTAATTGAATGCGTTAAAACACAAACGAGTAATTGAATAAAATAATTTTGAGACTATAGGATCTAAAAATAGCTTAAAAATCATTCTATCTATAGCTATAGATTTTCTTTAGAAGATTGTAATCTGATATAAAAAAAGGAGTTTTAACTTTATGGACTGTCTACTTATCAATCTTAATTAAATAATTCAATGTTAAATAAATCAGTGTTATCTAAATTTATCTGATGATTTTATATTTTGGAAATGGAAAAATGCGCTATTTTTATGATCTGTAGTTTGTCATCAAACATTAACGAAAATCTGGATACCCAACTAAAAGGTTTTGAAGACTTTACTTTAATTTCTTTAACTAATACCAAATAAGATATACCATATCCAAAAATGGAAATCAAAAAATATATATTTTTCACTTATTGGCTTATTTTTTTTTGCAAAAAATCACTTTATTTCCTTAAAATGTTTTTCAAGTAACTTTTTATACACGATTAATCCTTTTAGGAAAGATGAATGATATAATAAAAAATCATTTAAATGTAAATCTATTACTATAAGAAAATAGTTGATTTAATACATATATAAAAATTTTCTTTTTTAACCCCATGACATCAAATCAATTTGCATACGACAATAAAACTTTATGTTTGATAGCAGACGAATGGTACGAAAAGGTTAAATTGGAAACAGGAGATAACATGTTTTTGGAAACTCACGTTAAGTTAAAGGTTGAAAATGACCAAAAAACAAGAAATTTGGTGGTGGCAGATATAGAAGGATCTTATTTAAAGGTGTGTGTAATGAACGTAAATAGCGATGGAACCTTTAAGTATATAAAGAGACCCGAAAAACAAAGAATTACTAAGGAAATGTCTATGAAAAGTGGATTTAAATTGCCGGTATGGCTTTGTTTAGTTCAATTTTTGAAGATTTATTTGAGAGATGTATCTAATATGATAAATGAAGGGGCACTAACCGTTTCCTTTCCAGTTGAACATACAAGTATAGGCTCGGGTAGAGTTTTGAAGTATGCAAAGGATTTTAGTTTTAGTACAGACGGGTTTATTGGTTCTGATCCAATTGAAGAGTTGAATAAAGCTTGTGAGGAAGAAAAGTTAAATTTGATTTTTAAAACAATGATGAATGATGCCACGGCAACGGCGATTGCTGCATACTTTTTAGATAAAGAGAACGCAGTTCTAGGTGTTGTGTTAGGAACAGGAACGAATTGGGCGTATATAAAAAAGGTGAATGATGGAGAACATAAAGTTGTAATAAACTCGGAATGGGCATTGTTCGAAAGTAAACATATCGTTTTGACAGAATTTGATCAAGCTGTCATTAATAAAATGAAAAAAACGAAAACACCGTACCATATATTGGATGTCTTACTAGGAGGTCATAAATTGGGAGAGATATGTGATCAATACTGTACGAAAGAATTGGATAGGGGTGAAAAATTAAACATTGACAATGATTTGGTTCTAAAGATCGCAAACAATGGTCTTCCTCACACCATGCTTGAATATAAAATTAAGGAATTTTATGAAATGTTTAGAAAGAGAAGTAATCAAATACTGTCATCATTAATATTTGGAACAATAAAGTTTATTAAACCAGAGGGGGGTCGTGTAACTATTTTACTAAATGGGTCGGTTTTCGAAGATGAAGTTCAAAGAAATCTTTTAAAAAAAGAATGTGAAATAATCTGTTCGTATTGTAATTATTCTATAACTTTAGACTTTCTTGAAGAAGCCTCTCTTGTAGGATGCGCCTTTTCTATTTTTATGTTGTGATAAGATTAAATGTATTAATTAATTTTTCTAATGTAATCAAAACTATTCTTCTTTAAAAGGATTTATTATTTTAGACATGACAGGGGGGCGCTTATTCCCAAGAAAGTTTCTAAGAAAAATATCGGCGCTTGTCCAGAATCCACTCCAAAAACTTTTTTATTTTTTAAACTAATTAAATAATAAATAAGTATTTATTTTAAATATAAAAATGTATGAGATCCAATTTTTTAATCAATACTAACTAAAGGATATAGTTCCTTTAGATGTTTAACAAATGTATAAAACGAATTCTTGAACTTGTCACGCCACATAAATTCATTCAAATGCGATTGTAGGGTCGACCGGTGAGTGCCATTCCTGTTCTTGTGTTCACGTTTTACCCTTGACCAAAAAGATTCTACCCTATTTGTTGTTGCTCCAGTCCTATAATTAATAAACTCGCTAATCCTATGATTTACTGTAAAATGAGTATATCATTCAATCCCTAAGGTTTCATACACTTTGGCACTATCAATATAAATTATACTGCCTGGTCTGACATACCGACAAATAATTGGTAAAAGTGTTTCACGTGTTCTATTCGGAACTGCAAAAGAGAAACATGTTTTTGATGCAACATCATAACCAGCAAAAACCCATTGCTCACGCACACTTCTCCCTTGGTTATATTTTCTTCGGACTAAAACTGCTTCGTCCAATTCAACCACACAACCGACACCACCTAAAATGGGGGGATACAGTTCAAAGTGTGATATATAAACATCACGGCAAAAACTTAGCCAGTCTATAATTGTGGTTTTGCTCTTAATGTTTGTCTTTTCTAACAATCGTTTTATATTGCACTCATTTTTGCTAAAGTAAAAAATTATTAACAATATTTCGTGAATCGATAAATTGGACCGTGAAAAAAAAGTATTTTTTTTAACAGAAGTGTATTTTCTACATGTATTGGATTTGCAACGGAAATAAACACCTCTGTTGCCGGAAGTATTTCGAAAGACGATTTAAGACGGTTGTTCACAGCAATAATTATGTTGTGGTATAAGACCTAGTTCTACTGCAAAATTAAATGCTGATCTAATTGTTGCAAGCTTTGATAGTATTTCATAGTCACGTTCCATGGATATATTTTATTTAATTTATTTTATTAATTTTTTGTAAGACCCCCCCTTGTCTTTTGGAGTGGATTCTGGACAAGGGCTCAAAGTTCTGTGATCCGATTTTTTACATTTCATAGACCCCCCCTATGAAACATAGAAAACAATTAAAGGTTTAAATTTCTCCAGAGGTGAATAAAGTTTGCTATTTGCTTATATTTAAAGGTACTACCAGACCCGGCAACTCTTTACCTAACCAAAGGAGGGTATTAAAAGTCACCTAACCATGTTTACTGATCCTAACCTAACCATAACCTCGTGTTTAAAGAAAGAGCTTTAAACCCATTTTATTATGAAAAAAATACGTATCTTCAAAAACTGTATCTTAACATACAAATGTAGTTTGATACAAGCCCTAAAGGTAAACAGTCATAAAAATTTGTTTCTAGAATAATAGTTTAATTTATTGTCCGAAAAATAGTTTCATTAAGTTAAAAAAGGCGTTTGAAATACTTTCTTGAGACTTAGAACGAATATTTCTACCTCTCCATCTAAATTCTTCTATATAATCCTCAATTGCTGTTTTTTTGATTTCTTTTCTCGTCGAAATGTCGTTTTTAAAGTTCGACCAGAGGCATTTGATTAGATTTGTTGATATTCCTTCGTTGTTTTTAAATCCTTCTTGATGTTTTACTACAACGTGTATTCCATTTATACTTGCAACAGCAGACGGATATGATTTGTGTCCATCCGTTTTTACAATTGTTTCGGTCTTTATATATTTTCTAAAGAAAGTTGACATGCTTTCTTTCCTTCTGTTAGGAACTGTTTCGATTCTAAATATATTTGTTCCTTCTTCAATTCTGCCCACCAGCCAAGTAGCGCCGACTATTTTATCGTGCATCTGTGAGGGGGATTTAACTAACTTTCCTTTCACAATAACCGTTTCATCTACCTGAACATTCACCCCCAAACCTCCAACAGACCCATCTAGCCTTCGATTCTCTAGTTTTATCACTTCATAAATTCTTTTTTTTATCCTTTGTATTGTAGAAAGGTAAGTGTTTGAGTTTATTTTGATGTTATAATTGTAGTTGTTCTCTACCCACATATATAATACAAACATATATTCATTTATCGGAATAGTTGGCGTGTTTAAATATGTATTCTCTAATATCGAACCGACTTTTTCGCATATTTTACATTTATATTTATACAGATTGATGTAACTTTTATCTTTGTATAATTTCTTTGTCTTTTCTGATGTACAACATAATACTTCTCTTTCCAAAAGTCCAAAGACCAAACAAAACTCCAGAGAAGGTTCCACGCTGCCAAAAACACTTGATCGGCTGTTTAGATATTGATTATTGAATATCATTATTGGGGGTGAAAAAAATCCCAGTTTAAGTTCTATGGCCCGATTTTTTTGATTTTGAAAAAAATCTAAAAATTTATTAAATTTATAAAATTCCCAACTTTTTGTAAATCACTAAAATCGGGCCACAGAACTTTGAGCCTGGACAAGCGCCAAATATCAATCATATTTTTAATAATACTTTCGTTTTAGAGTACAGATACAATGAATAAATATTCTTTAATAAATAAAAAACCAGGCATTTAAAAATTATAATACAATAGTATCCCTCTTTCGGATGGTATTATATAAGTATTGTATAAATATTTTGTAGAATTTCTATCATATTAGTTGTTACTTGATTATACCATGTAGAACGTGAGCTGATTGTTTTTTTTCAGTCTTATAACACGTTTGGTTTCCGGTATATTTAAACATTAGAGCGATGGCACCCAAAATTTTTAAGGCCCAGTTCTCAGTATTAATCTGAAAATAAATTCTTTGTGATTTTCACAAAGTTATGAAGGTTGAAGTTTACTTAGAGGCCCCCGGGTTCGAATCCTGATATTAACCTAGGTTAGTTAGGTTAGGTTAATTAATAATATTTTAATCTAATTAAGGTTAGGATTGGTTTAATATCAGGATTCGAACCTGGGGGCCTCTAAATAAACTTGCTCCGTTATGAATTAAAGCAAAAAAAATGCAGTCGAAGCTTTTATGCGGTATGGACTAATTAAATCCATTATGTACTGCGAAACTTGCTTGCTTGAGTGTAAGCTAGTCAAATACAAAAGAAACATAGATGGTGTAGCCTGGCGATGTAACAACAAAACCTGCCATCTTTATAAAAGCTATGTCAATGTCAGGAAGAATTCTTTTTTTCAGATTTGAAAATCAAATTACAACATTGCTTGGCGATTATTTGAAAATGGAACAATGATAATACGCAACGTCAAGTTTTATTGGAGTGTAGTATCGGTCATGACATTGTCCATAAAATGATCAGAAAATTGCACTATAACTGCAGGCGGTATTAGGTCATGAATCCAATTATATTTGGCGGTGATGGAATAATTTGTCAAATAGACGAAAGCCTTTTAAGGCATAAACCCAAACATCATAAGGGTCGAGCTGCAAAATATAAAATTTGGATCTTTGGAATATCTGATACAAGCTACTCACCAGCAAGGGTATATTTACAAAGAGTTGAAAACCGCTCAGCGGCCATACTACCTATTATTAATCGTGTTTGTCGGAACGAGTCTATAATTGTATCGGATAAGTGGAAGGCGTATCAAAATGTAAATTTAACTTTTGAACACAGAACTGTTAACCACAGTCTTTATTTTGTTGATCCGATAACGTTAGTACATACTCAAAATATTGAGTCATACTGGGCCAAAATTAAAAGAAGGGTCAAGATAATAAAAGGAGTTTCTGGAGTGTTGGTAGATTTATATTTAAATTAATGGATGTGGAAAGATTGCATCTTTAACAACAACCTTAATAATATATTTGAGTTGATTAAAAATTATAATTAAAACTTTCAAGCATTTTTTAATTTCTAGGAATGTTTTTCTCTAGGGGATAAAAAACCGAGTTGATCCAAATAAATCATCAACAAACTAAAACAGTTTTCGACAGATAAAATGTAGGAAGTGGAGTTTTCCTTACTATTTGTGTCGTAAGAGTAGTGATATCTAATATAATTATTCGGCCAGAATATTGCAAGATCTTCTTGAAGGTTATCTTCAGCCGTTGTCATTGTTTGTGTTGTCAAATTAGGAATATTCAAGTCACTCAAAGCAAAAATTCGTCTCATGTATTTTCATAGAAAGATGACCACATTAACTCCCGCATCTAATTTGTGATATTATATTTCCGAATGCGACTACCATTATTAAAATTCGTAATACTCACATTCTTTTATGTCAATTTCGATAATCCCGAATAAATTAACGTAAAATAAAACCTTTTAGTCCCTTATCTTGAGTTCTTTGCTTAGGTTAATCGATTTTTTGAAAATATCAGCAAATAACTTAATTGGTCCGTTCCGTATTTAATGTTAGAATCACCCCTTATGACCTGTCTTTAAGAACGACATACGTAAATCTTTCATTTTGAGAAACTATTCTGATGAACAATCTTATTTCCGTATGTAGGAGTAATCTTTGGAGAAGAACTCTTAATGTGATCAATACGCTTAATTGTAGCGGTAAGATTCCATTTTGTGCAGATGAAAGTTTTTATGAGACTGGGTTTTCTCTTGTGGCTGCACTAATTCGTTAACAAGTTATTGTTCTCATGATTGTTGGTTTCACCCATGCATTGAGCTTTCATCACTACACTAGTTCCTTCTACATCACAAGATGTGTTGTTTTTAAAGGAAGCCTGTTATTTTCTGGGTAGCTCTTAAAGACGTCAATGGCCTTTGTGGTAGTTTCAAAGGAATCAAAGAAACATATGGCGACTCCCCTATTTGGGATCACCGAGTTCAAACACCACAAAGCGTGTTTTTAAATAAAAGTATAAGAATAAAAATCTGCATGAATAATAGACGTTTAGTAAATTCTATTCCAATTACAAATCTATTGTTATATTTCTGATTGCCAACGGGTACCTTAAAAATACACAAAACTGTATAGAATGTGATAATAGACCCATGGTATTAAATATCAAGGACGATAAATCAAAATGGCGCTGCCCCAAATGCAAATCCTCCGCTTCATTTTTTATAAACACGATATTGTATAACTGCAATAAGATGTTAAACGACATAATAGATTTGATTTACTTTGGGTGTTTGGATTTGGTACAGACCAAATAAATGGTTAAAACGAATACAAGAAGCAAAAAATGTGTGTGGTATAAAAAAATTGAGTTTACATGTTTACAATGTATTAAAAAGAGAAAAACTCACGGTAAAAATTGGAGGAGTAGGACATACTGTCGAAGTTGACGAATCTAAATTCTCAAAACGAAAGTATAATGTGGGAGGAAATGTAAGGTCTCCATGGATGGTTGGAGGTGTTGACATATCAACAAGTGATGTGTTTTTCGTTGAAGTTACTTATTGAAATAAACAGACTTTGCGAAACATCTTACTAGAAAATATTGAAATTGGAACAACCGTAGTAACAGATTGCTGGGCTAGTTATATTAATTTAAACGAAATTGGGTTTATTCATTTAACCGTAAATCATTCTGAAAATTGTTTTGATCCCATTACAGAGCAAACACTCAAGGAATTGAGAATCGATTGTCTGTGTATAAGCGAAAAAGGCGCGCAAGATTTATAACATCGAGATCGAATTTATCTTTAATGATTGCTGAATTTATATTTAAATTGAAGTATAAAAACAACACCTTCGACAAGTTAATGAATAATCTCAATAAATATGATTGATTTTAGTATTAAAATAATTTTTTAGTTAAAAACACGCTTTGTGGGGTTCAAACTCGATGGTCCCAAAGGGAGGAGTCACCATCAAGTCACCCTAACAATTCTAGAGAGTAAAAATATTTATTGCCATTTTAATTAATTTTCACAAAATGTAATTTCCTGTTTCTAAGACAATTTATCATTATGATGCAACCTTCTAACAATACACACTCCTTCTTTGCCTCAACTACCAGCATATCATTATTTTCCACTTTCATAGAGATTATATTATCTACTAACACCGAACCACCTATTGTTTTTAACTTGTTTTCTAAAGAGAGAACCAATTCATTGTTCCCCAATTTTTCATTCAAAAAAATTCTAATTAAATTTTTTTCTTACATTTTAAAAAAGTATTTTTCATCTTTAAGGGCTATGTTTAATTTAGAACCATTCTACACCTCCGACGTCTTTAAACTTGATTTGACAAACTTGGACGTCTCCACAGAGAATTACGTGCTGGAATATTACTGCTTAAACTTATTGAATTACTCTCAAGCTTGTTTTGTCTTTAAAAGAGAGAATGTTTATGGTTATCTTCTAGCAAGGCATGAATTTAAAATTGATGACACTTTAAACTACCATGTAAACGCTCTTTCCGTTTCTTCTTCCACAAGAAATAATTCCATGGGAAAGATTTTAATGAATCTTTTAAAACTGAATGCAAAGATTGACGAAGCAAAATTTATTGATTTATATGTAAGAAAAAGTAATGTAGTGGCTATAAGGTTTTATGAAAGGCTGGGCTATGTTGTGCATGAAGTTGTGAAGAATTATTATGGCTCTCCTGAAGAAGATGCTTATGATATGAGATTATATTTGAATTGATTTAATAAATAATAAATTAATTCATTCATCTTGTAATATTATTATTTTATTTAATTATTAAAACAGTAAATATTTAATTATTATTTCATCTTTTTATTTAAATTAATTTATTATTATTCTACATTTTTTATTTTATTTATTTATTATTTAATTATTAAAAGAATAAATATTAAATTAATTATTTTATTTAATAAATAATTTTTTCAATAAATAATTTTACAAGATGAAGTACAAATGTTCTTTCTGTAATCAAAACAAAGCCATCAATCTTTACAAAAGAATGTATTGTGAATTTTGTAAATTATATATAACAGAAGAGAATGCACCAGTATTAATTAATTTAAATACTAATACTACTGAGCTATGTAAAGACTGTAAAAGTTTAAAGAATATAAAAATACTTTGTAGAAATTTTAAAGATTATTTTAAAAAGTTGCCATTTTGTAAAAATTGTAAAATAGAAGAGAATTTCAAATATAATTTCTTTAAAAATTGTAATTTTTATAAAAAGGAAATTTCTATTTTTCGATTTAAATTTCTATTTTTAATTTTCAAAAATAGAATTTTTAATTTCTTTATTTTTTATTCATTGTTAAATGATTATTCATTATTAGATAATATTTCAATATTTATTTTATTTATTATTAATTGTTTATTTAGAGATTATTTTATTATTAATTTAATCTTACTTTTATTTTTATTGAATAAAAAAGTAAAAGGTTATTTAATGCCAATATTCTTTAATTCTTTTGATTTAATAGAACAATTAAATTTATTAAAAATTTCTGATAAAAAAGTTTCTGATAAAAGGGGTTTAGATAAGAAGATTAGTTTTAATCAATTTGATTTCAAAGAAATAGAAAATAAAAAGGATATTAAAAAGAATAATGAAATAGAAAACAAATTTATGAATCTTAGGTTGTGAGATTTGTATTAAAGTGTTATTTAAATGTTATTTAATATTCTTTTATTAGATTTATTTTTTCATTAATTTTTTTATTAATTTTTTTATTAATTTTTTTATTTAATATCTTTTTATTAAATATTTTGTAGTATTTTTTTGAAAAATTTTTTATCAATTTTTTTTGAAAACCGAGAATAGAACCACCATAAAATCTTTTATCTATAAAGGCCATGTATCCATTTCTTAAAACCTCCAAAGATTGTACTTTAGTTCCATTAAATTACAATCCTGCTATAGATTTTTCCTTTATGAACCTAAATTTTCAGCCCGATCTTTTCCAATTACAATCATTTGAATTGATAAAAAATTATGAAGATATTCTAGTAACAGCCCATACTTCGTGTGGTAAAACATTGGTGGCAGAATATTGTATTCATCAAGAAATATCAAAAAACCGAAAAGTGATTTATACGACCCCCCTTAAAACCCTTTCCAACCAAAAATATTTTCAATTAAAAAAAATTTTAACACCGGAATTTTGACCGGAGACATTTCTTTAAATTTACAAGCAGACGTCTTAATTATGACAACCGAGATCTTACTTTCATGGCTTTACAACAATAAAACAATTGATGAATATTCTTACGTAATATTTGATGAAGTTCATTATATAAATGACAAAGAAAGAGGATATGTTTGGGAAGAATGTTTATTAAAATTGAAATGTAACGTCCTTCTTTTGTCTGCTACCATTGATAATCGAATAGAATTTGGTGATTGGTTAGGAAGACAAAGAAATAAGCATTTATATGTTATAAGCACTGATAAAAGGGTGGTCCCTTTAACGTATTTATTATACGATGATGACAAATCTTATGATTTAGACGGAAATATTTTAATGAAATATTGTAGCCAAGAAGAAAAAGAGAAATTATATAAAAAAAGTAAATCATTAAACTATTTTAAAATCCAGAAATCTAAAATTAATCTCACAAGATTAATTTCTTGGTTAAATTTGAATTCTTTTTTACCGTCCATTTTATTCATTTTTAGTAGACAGAAAATTGATACAATGACGGAAAATGTTGTTTTGGATTTGACTACTCAAGAAGAGAAAATGTTGATAAATGAATTTATTGCAAAGATAAAATTGCCTCAATTGCCACAAAGTGAGAAATTAAAAAAATTGTTGGTCAGAGGAATCGCTTTTCATTATTCTACAATGTTGCCAATTTTAAAAGAATGTGTGGAATTTTTGTTGTCTTTCAATTTGGTTAAAGTGTTGTTTGCGACGGAAACTTTTGCTGCAGGAGTGAATATGCCAGCAAAATCGGTGGTTTACCTTTCTTTAACAAAGATTTGTGACGAAAGTTTCAGATTTTGAATTTCTCGGAATTTACACAAATGAGTGGAAGGGCTGGGAGAAGAGGTTTGGACAATGAAGGCTTTGTAATTATTACAGGGTTAGATAAGAAAGAGAATTTACCGACTGAAGGGAGTTTTATTCATTCAAGGTTTAGGATTACTTTCCAGTTCGTTTTAAATCACACAAGCGATTTTTTACGTAAAAGTTTTTTAGAAAATGAAAATGACAAAAAATATGAAAAGATTTTAGAAAATGATGAAGTGATGGGAAATACTGTCAATAATAATTACGTGCTGGATTGTATGATGTGGTTACACGAAGAAAATGTTTATCCAAAGATTGTTAAGGAAGGGGATTTCGTATTTCTTAGAAACAATCATTTCATAAAAGTGAAAAATTTAGATACCGAATATTTTGAAGGAAATGAGGGCTGTGATAATTGTAAGGAGTCAGTTTTCATAAACCTTCCTTTAAAAGAAGTATGTACCTGTGAATGTCACAAACAATTAGATCCCATAAAAAGTAAAAAAGTAATTTTACCACTTTTCAGAGAATTTTTATGAAAAAGAGGAAAGAAAATAAAATCCCAAGATCCGAAATATTATTTATCAAGAACTTTTCCGAAAAGAAAATGGATTTGAATACCACTTTACTTTTAAATAAGACTAACATGAAATTAAAAGAATTGATGAATATTAATTTCTTGGAATTTGAAAGAGAATTCCAAATTCTGAAATTGAGATCCTTGATCTCTGAAGACAGATTCAAATTGATTGAAGATTTTAGAAATAAACACAATTTTTTAATGAAATATGGATATTTTAAGCCAAGTACTGAAGATGTTTGTTCACAAGGATTAAAATTAAAATTGTGTAATAAAATTAAAGTGATGTAGAACGTTTTAATAGTTGAATTGTTAATGAATGCCAAATTAATCAAATTTAATGAAATCGAACTAGGATGTTTAATTTCTTGTTTTTCAAACCGAGATATAAAATTAGAAGATCTTGGCTTTGAATTAGAACAACCAGTAAAAGAAATAAATAATTTCATACTTGAAATTAATGAAAAGTTAAAAGAGTTTCAAATAGAAGAATATGAACTGTTGGATAATAATAATTATTCTGTAATGAGAATGTTTTTAGAAGGTAAAAGTTTGTTAGGAATAACCAACTTTGTAGGTGAAGGAATATTTGTTAAATTACTTATGAGGACGGATGAAGGGATTAGAGAATTTTTAAATCTGTTGGAATCTGTCGGGGATGAAGAAATGAAAAATAAGTTAAAGAATATTGATTTGAGGAAAAGTGAAGTGGTTAGAGAAAGTTTGTATGTGTTAGCAGAAGAGTGATCGTAAAAA